>CAUYRT010030437.1:0-125771 GCA_963574885.1 Lepilemur ruficaudatus
GCTACTTGGGAGGCTGAGGCAGGAGGATCGCTTGAGCCCAGGAGTTTGAGGTTGCTGTGAGCTAAGCTGACGCCACGGCACTCACTCTAGCCCGGGCAACAGAGTGAGACTCTGTCTCAAAAAAAAAAAAAAAAAAAAAAAAGGGTTAGGCATTCGAGCCCTGGGATGTGCTGCCGTGGTCGTGGTCTTTGCTGGGTGTGTGTGTGTGTGTGTGTGTGTGTATGTGTGTAAGTATTTAATGCAAAGGCTTCTGGACATAAGGACAGCCTCACTGCATCTTAAATCATGCCAGACCCCTCTCTGCCCTGCTCAAATGCCTCTGGGAGCTCTCAGAACCTACCAGATGAAATCCAGTATGGCACCCGGATCTCCCACGACCCACACCTTCCTGTGCTCTGATTTCATCGACTAGTTTCCTTCCTGAAATGAACCTGCTTCTCCAGCTGACTGGTCGCCTGACAACCCCCAAACGTGCCCTGTTAATTCCCGACCCCAAATCTTTCCTTGGGTGAACTCCGTGGGCTCCTCCCGCCAGGCTCGACCCCTGCCTTCTCCTTCCCAGGTGAATATTCTACTTGTTCTTTGATTCCCATGTCTTCCTGAAGGCTTCCTGGATACCTGCGCCCACACTGTGTTCTAGTTACCGCCTAC
This sequence comes from Lepilemur ruficaudatus, assembly GCA_963574885.1. Taxonomy (NCBI): domain Eukaryota; kingdom Metazoa; phylum Chordata; class Mammalia; order Primates; family Lepilemuridae; genus Lepilemur; species Lepilemur ruficaudatus. The sequence goes on from CAUYRT010030437.1 coordinate 652, forward strand.
GATGCTCACACGTTTGGGACCGTGCATTTTGGGGACCCGTCTGCAGGTGTTCCAGTGGATGCATGGGGGTGGTGAGCAAGGGTGGTCGCTGTTTTATTCTTTCTTTTTAAGTCCTCTCGCCTCTGACCCTCCCCGACCCCAGCCCTAAGCAGCCACCAATCTACTTTCTGTCTCTACAGATTTCCGTATTCTGGACTTTCAATGTGAAAGGAATCATCCCACTGGTGGCCTTTTGTGACTGGTTTCTTTCCTTCAGCATAATGTGTTCGAGTTTCATCCACGTCGAGGCATGCGTCAGCACTGTCTTCCTTTTTATGGCCAAATAATATTCCAGTGTGTGACTGTATCACAGTTTGTGTATCCATTCATCCGTCAGTGGGCGTTCGGGTTGTGTCCACCTTTTAGCTATTATGAGCAATCCCGCTATGAGCATCCGGGTACCAAGTTTTCACATGGACATATATATTCACTTCTCTTGGGGTCGTCACTGTTTTAATGGCTTTCCTTTTATTCCTGGTTATGTTTTATTTATTTCACAATTTCAAACAACCTTAGAACATGAAATCGTTAGGTGTACGCAGAGAAGGCACAGGTGTAATCAAGTCTTAAGAAATACTGCTCTTCCCGACGGGACAGGAACCCTCTTGAAGGTCAGTGATCACGTCTTGTATTTGGATCCACAGGGATTGCTCAATGAGTTCTCACTGAGTGATGCGAATGAATACATCAATGCAGATTTTACAAACACTCCCTGAGCTGCGTACTTTCCTGTGCCTGGGTTCATTTATCCTGCGAGGCATAGGAGATTATATGGTACAAATATTCACCCCCATTTTACAGATGAGGAAACTGAATGGGGGGGTGGGGAATGCCGCAGCCCTGTGCCTTGAAGGAGTTCCAGAAAATCGAACCGTGAGAAGTCTTTGAAGCCGGAGGGGTAGCGATTCCCTTTTTGTACCTTTTATTCTGTTGGCCTCCCCTGTGAAAACTGATGCTGGGGACTCTGCTTTAAACAGAGAAATCTGGGTTGTCCCAGCAGACAAGCTCTCTGGTATGACTCATTTTACAAAAGGATTCTTTACGGCACAAAAGAACTGACGATCCTGGTCCTGGCCGGGTCCCGGGGGTCCCGTGCTCCGCGGCGTAGCAGGCTGCAACGAGCATCATTTTACACACCAGTTGGGCTTCTAGCGGAGTTGTAAGTCAAAGTTGTGTAAATTGGATCATATTTTAGAGAATGGCTAAAAGAATAAGACTGGGAGTCCTTGGGAAGAATCTGTGCACGAGGTGATAAACAGAACCAGATTGATGAGTTCTGTGAAGACAAAAATCAGAAATAAATGTCAACAACGCCAGGAATCCTGCGATGATTAATTAAGAACCTACTAGAGTAATAGTGGCTGCCCTAGCTTTAAAGAGGTTTTTTTCATTTAAATCTCACAAAAGCAGAAACAACCTAATTTTTTTAGGTGATGGTATTTATCTCCAGTTTAAGATTCGGGGACATCGAGGCTCAGGGATGTTAAGTAACTTACCCAAGGTCACGGAGTTCAGAGGTAGAGCTGGGATTCCAACCAGACCTGTGCTTTTTGGAAGCTCTGGCTCTTTGCAGGAGATACTGCCCTGGTTACATGTCAACTACGCCGTCAGCCTGCCCGGCCAGAGCCTCAGCCTCATCCCTCAGTCTCTGTGCACCTGTTTCCTGGGCTGTAAAATGAGCTGCAAAAGCCCTACCTTAAAAGGTGGCTGAGAAGTTTACCCCCGGTGAGAACCACTATCCATATTTGGGTGTTTTCCATTCCTGTGACTTTCTTTATACCTTAACCACACATGGCATAGACCTATGTAATATAAGGTATTCTTTTGTATGTTTCCAAATTTTGTAGGAACGAGGTCATACCAAAGGTATTCTGCAACTTGCTTTTTCCTTTACATGACGTCTGTAAGATTCAACCGTGTGAAGATATGGAGGACCTGGAACCCTCATACGGTGCTGGCGGGAAGGCAAAATGGTACAACCACTTTGGAAAACGGTCCGGTAGGTTCTCAAAAAGTTAAGCATGGAGATGCCATACGACCCATCAATTCTACTCCTAGGTATATACCCAAGTGAATGAAAACATATGTCCACACAAAAATTTGTACATGAATGTTCATAGTGGCATCCTTTATGATAGTCACAATGTGGAAACAACCCAAATGTCTATCAATGGATGAGTGGACAAACAAAATATGGTCTATCCATATAGTGGAATATTATTTGACTATGAAAAGGAATAAAGCACTGATATATACTACAACGTGGCTGAACCTTGAAATTACACTACGTGAAAGAAGCCAGATACAGAAGACCACATATTATATGATTCTGCATTGTATGAATAGGCAAATAAATCCACAGAGACAGAAGGCAGATTAAGGGTTGCCTGGGGCTGGAGGGGGAGAGGAAATAGGCAATGACTGCTCTATGGGCATGGGGTTTCTTTTTGGGGTGATGAAAATATTCCAGAATTAGATGTAGAGATGACTGCACAACTTTTTGAATACACCAAAAATCACTGCATTGTACACTTTAAAAGAGTTGATTTTATAATCTGGGAATCATATCTCAATAAAAAAGATTCGATTATGTTAATGCATAGGCTCAATCATTCATATTGACTACTTTATCGTAATCCATTGGTGTTAATATTCTACATCCGCCCATTCTCCCCTTCATGGGCATTTGTTGCTATCACGAGCAGTGCTGCTACGAACATTCCCTGCATATCTCTTTGTGCACACCTGAGGGTTTCTTGAAGGTGCGCGCCAAGGAGTGGGGTTGCTGGGGTGTAGCGTTTATCCATCTTCAATTTCACACCCCCCACCCCGCTCTCTAAAACTTCCTCTTGAGTCTAGGGAGAGAAGACAAGGAAGCAGGCTCTGCCTCCACCCTTGGCCCCTGCAAACCTCCCGAGGTCTCAGAAAATAGGGCAATTGAAATGGAAAACAAATAGCACAAATCAAGTTGTGGGCTGTTTCCCCTGCCGCTGCCGTTTGGAGACCCACTGGATGGGCAGCCGTGCCTCCCCCACCAGAAAATATTAACAGCACTTAATGAATATTCACAAGGATTCATTAAACATTTCCCTGTGTGGCTGAACAAAACAGTGTTCAAACCCCCAAGCCATTAACAAAAAAGGAAGAAGAAATATTACAGGGACGATATGCGCAAGCTAAAAACGCCACAAGCAAGAAATAGCTTTTATTATTTTTTTTTCAGACTCAACTTCATCTCCTTCATCTCACTGGCGTTTTGAAAGCGCCCAGTGTCCTAAGTCTTTGTGACATCTTGGAATAGAATAATCCTGATTAATATTACTATGATTATGACATTTTTCACTTTATACGCACAGAAAGTTGCCTTCGTCACTGCCATAATATTTAAAGGAGGCATTTAAGTTTGGAAAGGGCTTTTCTAAGAGCCACATCACTGGCTGCTCATGGCTACCTGATAGGATGGTCTAAATACTATTATCCCCATTTGACAGACAAGGAAACTGAGGCCCATGATCATTAGTGGACTCACCCAAGGTCACTGTTCAGAGATGAGACTGTTATCTATTTTTTGTTGTTTTTTGTTTTTTGTTTTTTGAGACAAGGTCTCACTCTGTCCCCCCAGCTAGAGTGCAGTGGCATCATCACAGCTCACAGCAACCTCAAATTCCTGGGCTCAATCAATCCTCTTGTCTCAGCCTCTAGAGTAGCTGGGACTATAGGCATGCGCCACCATGCCTGACTACTTTTTTTTTTTTTTTGCTTTTTGTGGAGACCGGGTCTCACTATGTTGCCAGAGCTGGTCTTGAAGTCCTGGCCTCAAGCGATCCTCCTGCCTTGGCCTCCCAAAATGCTGGGATTACAGGCACAAGCTACTGTGCCCAGCCTACATTAAGAAGTCCTGATGAAAAGGCCAGATCCTAAGCAGAATCTGCACGTAGAAGAGCAGGTCTAGATGAGCCAATGGGATTCGTGGAGCCGAAGAGAAGGAAAAGTCTGGAAAATGAAATCTATATTCCTAGCTTTATTTTTCCTAAGTCAAATTAGATGCATAGAACATATCTCTTGGTCAGCATGAAGGTGAATGGCTGCATGAATGAATGAGTAAAAGAGAAATCCATAAAGGGATGGCAGAAAAGAAGGGAACGTAACAGCAGTAGCCATTGGTTATTTAGTATGGGCCAGGAACTCTGCTAAGGGGTCTACCTGTATGATCTCTCAATCTCACGAAAACCTTCTGAGATGAGGTTTATTAATGCCATTTTGCGAATAAAGCAACTATGGCTGAGTGGGGTAAAGCTTGTACCAGTCATCTATTGATGCAGAATAAATTACCTACAAATTTAGTGGCTTAAAACAGCAATCAACATTTACCAACTGCCTCTCAGTTTCTGTGGGTCGGGAATTCGGGAGGCGTGTAGCTGGGTGGTCCTGGCTCAGGTGTCCCTTGAGGTTGCAGTGAAGATACAAGCCCGAGCTGCGTGATTTGCAGGCTGGGCTGCGGCGGGGGGCTCTGCTTTCCTAGCGATTTTCTCGCGTGGCTACTGGCTGCAGGCTTCACTTCCTCTTCCATGTGGTCCTTCCCACGGGGGGTTAAGGCTCCCCATTCCACGGCAGCCGGCTGCTCCTAGGATGAGTGTCCAATGTGGAACAAAGAGGAAGCCGCAATGCACTGGACGACCCAGGCTTGGAAGTCACACACCGTCACAGAGCCACATTCCTTTACTTAGAAGTGAGTCATGAAGCCTGGGCCGCACTCAAGAGGCTCCACCTTTTGGAAGGAGGCGAATCAAAGAACTTGTGGGTGTTTAAAACCTCCCCAAGGCTCAAGTCACATAACTGGCAATTGGTGAAACTGGGATTTATGGACCCATTCATTCCACAAATATCAGCACTTACATCTTTGCTTTCCAATATGGTAGCCACTAACCACGTAAGCTACCGAGCACTTGAAACACGGCTGGTGTGCCTGAGGGACTGTATGTTTAAAATTTTATTTAATTTTACTTCATTTAAATTCAAAGTTAAAAACCTGTTCATGGCCGGGTGCGGTAGTTCAGGCCTGTAATCCCAGCACTCTGGGAGGCCGAGGCAGGAGGATCGCTTGAGCTCAGGAGTTCGAGACCAGCCTGAGCAAGAGCGAGACCCCGTCTCTACCAAAAATAGAAAAAATTAGCCGGCTGTGGTGGCGCACACCTGTAGTCCCAGCTCCTCAGGAGGCTGAGGCAGGAGGATCGCTTGAGCCCAGTAGTTTGAGGTTGCGGTGAGCTAGGCTGACACTATTGCACTCTAGCCCGGGCAACAGAGCACGAATCTGTCTCAAACAAACAAAGAAACAAAACCTGTTCATTCAACTGTTAGAAAACTTCTATGTATGTTTTGGAACAGCTTAGGTAAGTGAATCTACCCCCCCATGAATTCCATGAAACCTAAATAAGATCAAGTATTTCCAGTGAAAGTTCAGCACCCAAGTTAAGATGTGCTGTAATATAAAATACACGCTGGATTTTGGAGACTGGGCATGAGCAAAAAGAATGTAAACATCTATTAGCATTTTTATACTGATCGCTTATTGAAATAATATTTTGGATATATTGGGTTAAATAAAATGTATTATTGAAATCAGTTTTACCTGTTTCTTTTTACTTTTCTCAGGTGGGTGTTAGAAAATTTTAAAATTACACGTGTGGCTCACTTTATTTTTCAATTGATGGCACCGTATTCCATACTGAGTGCTCTGGGGTCATAGTTGCTACCTTCATGGAGCTTATAGTCAAAAGGAGACAGCTGCTACGAATCCGAAGAACTGATTGGAAAGAAAAAACAAAACAAAACGCTGTTATTACGAAGAAGCAATCAGGGAGCTGTGAGAGTTTCACAGGGGAGCTGGCCCAGACTGTCTGTCCCCCAAGCAAGTCGGTGATTTGAGAGAGGCGGGAATGATACGGCCCAGCCCTGGGAGCTCAGGCAGGAGGCGGAGGGCAGAGGCCCTGCACCGGGGGCAGGGCGCCAGCTCCTGGGGGTCAAGGCCAGAGGAAGCGGATGTACCAGGAGTGCTGTCACTTTGATGTGCAGGTGGCGCAGCAGCAGGGAGCGGCTGGCTGCCATCAGCTGTCAGGTTGGCACTTGCTGCTCTGCCTAGGCAGTGGCCAGGCACGCTCGGGAGGCCTCTGGGGCTCTCTGGGGCTCTCTGGGTGTGGCCTCTTGTGGCTTTGCTGGAAATCACCTGGGCTCCCGGAAAAGCCAAGCACCAAGCTGGGGGCTGGCCCTGGCTCTGACCTGGGGCCAACTCTGAATTCTGGATCTTTGTGTTTCTTCCCAAGCACAAGCCAGAAGGTGATGTTTACAACTACTCTAGGACTGGCCCTTGGCAACTAGGAGTCTACCAGTCCCTGCTCCTGGCCGGTGTGTTGTTCAGCCTCTAGTGATTCAAATTCCTTTGCCACCTACCTGGCCCCTTAGCCACATTTCTCTTCCCCCAAATCTGCCCTTCTTAGGGTCACCCAAATTCTTACTGTTCCTAAGACATGCCAAGCTTCTTGCTGCCTCAGGACCTTTGCACTTGCTGTGTCTTCTTCCCAGAACACCTCCCTTCAGAAACGTACATAGTTGGCATCTTCTCATCATTTAAATCTCAGCTGAAAGGTCACCTCCATTCCTGACCCCTCTTTCGAAGGGTCTTTTCACACCCTGCCTCTTTTCGGTGGTTCTGTGTCTCATCTTCCCATAGATTTTTTTTTTTTGTTCAGATTCTGTGTCTCACTGGCTGAAATTATCTTGCTCATTTATTGTTTTATTTGCCGTCTCTCTCCTGCCGCCCCCACCCCCGCCCTGGGAAAGTAAGCTCCACAGGAACAGGGACTCGTCCAGGGCCTAGCCCAGTTCCTGGCAGGTGCTCAAAAAATATTTGTTGAATGAATTCACTCAACTTCCTAAAATGCAGATCTGAAAACAATTATGGGGACCTCATAAGAATGTGGACAAATGTTTGTGATGAAATGCTAAGTTAAAAAAAGAATAGAAAAACGATACACTCTGACATCATGCTATAAAATATGTAGGTGCAGAGACAAGAAGGAAATGCACAAAAGGAAAATAGCTACGTGTCGGGGAGCGTAGGACTATAGGTGACTGCCATTTCTCAAACTTTAATATGGTTATATTGTTTTTCTAATAACAGTTTTAGTGAGATATAATTCATATATTCTAAAGTTCACCCTTTTAAAGCATACAGTTCAGTGGTTTTTAATATATTCTTGAAGTTGTGCATAGATCTAATTCTAGAACATTTTCATCATCCCCCCTAAAAAACCCTAGACCCATTGGCAGTCATTTCCATTCTCCCTCCCTGCTGCCAAGTGCCAGGCAAGCCCTAATCTGCTTTCGGTCTCTAGGACTTGCCTGTTCTGGGCATTTTCTATAAGTGAAATCACACACTGTGTGATCTTCTGGGACAGGCTGATTTCACTTGGCCTAATGTCGTCACGGTTCACCCCTGTTGTAGCATGTGCCTGTACTTCAGTCCTTCTTACGGCTAAATAATATTCCACTGCAGAATATCCAGTGTGGATGGACTGTATTTGGTTTACCTATTTATATGATGAACACTTGAGTTGTTTCAGTTATATGTTGTTTTTACCATGTTGTTTTTTAAAAAGTGAAGTAGAACTGTCTCTCTCCCTGTTCTACAAATTCCATCTTGTCACTCCCCAGCTCTAAAATCCAGGAGGCTTCCCGATGCTTGCAGGACACTGTCTCGCCTCCTTTGCCTACACTATCAGTCCCTGGCTATCTTTCCAGCATATTCCTTTTTGTTTTTTAAATCAGAGACGGGGTCTCACTATGTTGCCCAGGCTGGGGTGCAGCGGCTATTCATAGATGTGATCACAACTCACTGTAGCCTCAAACTCCTGGCCTCAAGCAACCCTCCCGCCTCAGCCTCCCAAGGAGCTAGGACCCCTCATGCCACCATGCCAGCCTCCAGCATATTCTTAAACTCCTTCCTCTGAGGCCCTCCTCGCTCCGTCGGCCATGCTGGCCACGCACCCTTAGCCACTGTGCCTTTGCAGACGCCGCCCCTCTTCTACTTCCTGGAAAAAGTGCTCCGCAGGCTGCAAAATCCCGCTCAGATGTTCCTTTCTTTGTGTAGACTTCCCTTGTTGGGGTCCTCTCTTTAAGACTTTCTCCACTCCTAAAGGGCTCATTATTTTTATTCCCCTGCTTGTTTCCTGCCTTAGCCTGGGCTAGGAGGACCCTCAGGGTCTTCTTCATCTTCTCTTCTCTCGTATCTGACATTCTCCTCTCTCGTGCCTGGCCCCTGGCGGGTATTCACCGAAGTCAAATGCTTGCCCGTACAAATGGAGCTTCTGCTGTGATAAACTGAAGAGGAATCCCTCAAAACCACCTTTCGGCAAATAAGGCATGACAATGTCGAGGTTAAAGCGCGGGCTTAGGAGTCAGGCGGATTTAGTTGGAATCCAGACTCTGCTACTTGCTGCCTGGGTGGCCACTTGGAATTCTTTTCCTCATCTTTAAAATGGGCATAATTTCTCCCACCTGGTGGAGTCGTCGTGAGGATTACGTGCAGGTAAAACACCTGGCATAGAGGCATTGCTCAAGAAGTGATTTTTAAAAAATTGTTAATAATATAGGTGATATAAAATTTATGGTTTAACCATTTTTAGGTGTACAGTTCAAGTGGCATTTGGTATATTCACACTGTTGAGTCAATAAGTGTTTTTGTTAATACTCCTACTATTACTACTATTATTATTGGGCCAGAAGTCTTAATGGTGTGGATTTTGCTAGAGACAGGGCACGCAATGCTGCCTCGGTCACGGACTTGCCTAAGCCTCTGTTTTCCCGAAATCGTTTCACTCTCTCAAGAACCCTGGGAAGTTTTATCATTTCCATTTCTACCGGAGGCTCCGAGGATACTAATGACGCCCCACAGAACACCCCCCAGCAGGCAGCAGAGCCCAGACAAGTCCCCAGATGCACGTCCACGTCTGCTGAGCCGGTGGACCCCCGCTCGCTGGACTGCGATGACCCCGGTCTGACCAATTCGCTTCTCTGAGGCTTTGACTTTGACACCGGGAGGGGTGTCACTCAATGAGGGAAGAGGCAGTCCCATTCCAGGACAGGAGAATGGGGGCCAGTGGCTCCGGAGTCCTGCGCCCAGATGGCAGGGCAGGGCAGAGGCCGAGCCTGGTCGAGCTGCTGATGTCTTTATGCAGCGGGGATGGACTCCGGCTGTGGCAGGCCTGGCGCGCGTCACCCCTGTGACAAATGATAAAGATCTCGCTGGGCATATGAGATCCACTCGAGGAACTGAATGGAGACAATTGCAAAGCGCAGCGCACCCGCCGCCGCCCGCGCCCAACTCCCGCAGATTCTGCTGAGTTAAGGTCTTCTGTGTGGATTTGCTGATCCTGGGGAATCTTAGCTATTTGGGCTTTTTAATAAGCATCGCGGGGCCTCCAAGTAGGGAACGGGAGCGCTGGAACTCAAGGAGGACCGGTCTCGTCAAGTCCACAGCTTGGTGGCATTGGGACGGGACAAGTGTCTGACGATTGGCCGATCGAGTTTCATTTTGAAAACTAATGATGATTGCTTCCTAATTCTTCACTGCCTCCCGGGAACACTCTTAAAGGGGCCCCTCTTCCCTCTTCCCTTTGCCACGGGACACATATTTGCCGTTGCAATTAGAATCCCTCCGACTGCCACCATGGCTATATTTTAGCAACTCCTGAGAGCCCGACAAATGCTAGTTAACCAGCTAATTGCAGCTACAACTGACCCCTTGAGTGAGACAAGTGGCTGGTGACATGCTCAAGTCACTCATTTGTGTCGCTGAGTTTAGCCACGTTCCTGTGCGCTTCTAAGTCAAAGGATCTCACCCCAGGTGATTCCAGTTCAAAGTGCCTTCGGAAATAATCTTGACGTTGGCTGGTAAACTTCACAGTTACGGTTTACATGGGGCATGGACGCTAGATCAAAAGCTACAGAGCCCTGATCCACTGCCCTCTAGGTTCTTAGGCTCCGGCCACACCAGACCAGCAACATTCCAGTCTTTCATATAAAAAGCATTTCAAATTGAAAGGGACCGAGTAAATACATCATGGTGCATGAGTAGAATGGGATGGCCTTTGGATACTGAAAAAGAAGAGGTACATTTCCTGTACTAGGCACTGTTCCCTCGACTTCCCACTTGGACACTTTTGCGCATTCTGTTCCCTTCATCTGAACACTTTTCCATCTGTCCCAATCCTCCAGCACACCTGCGCTTGGCATATCGTAGATGTTTAATAGATGAGCTGGCTCTCCCAGCCTTTCCCTCCTCGGGGGTTGTTCACAAAGTGAGCCTGTTATCCTGCGCCTGAGGGGTGGGCTTATAGGGCAGCTGGGAGTAGAGGGAGATTGATCTGGGTGTTTTAGAAAGAAGAGGTCCACAGTGTATAGTTAAGTGAAAAAAGTAGGTTACAAGCAGCGTGTATCTTATGACCCACTTTTTTTTTTTGTAAAAAGAAAATTCCATATTTACATGTTTGTTTATGCATAGAAAGATCTGGTAGGGTCCATATCGCATTCACGGTGATTACCTCTAGGGAGGGGGGTGTGGAGTAGAAAGTGTGAACAGAAACTTTTTGCTTTTTAATTTCTCCTTTCTAAAGTGGGTGTTTTTTTTTTTTTTTACAATGGGCATTGCATTAATTTTATAATTAAAAATCTAATAAAGGTTTTTAAATGTGCTCGGGGAACAGAATAACGATGCTTCCGAAATATTTGCAGTTGGCCTTTGTCACAGATGCACGAAGCGGAGCTGCTGGTCGTCGTGCTGGGTGCGTGCATTTTATTCTTTTAACCAGGTTGTGAGTTCTAAGAGGGCAGGGACCAGGTCTAGAAGCTGTACCAGTAACAGCAGCCCCAAAACTGACTCCACCATTTGCTGAGTGCTAACCATGCTACATGCATCGTCAAGTTCAATTTCAATTACTTGCAAGTTTTCAGATCCCCTGTGATGCTCTGGGCAGGAATAAGGACTCAATGAAGATTTTCGACTGAAAAGTGTGGTCGGCACTTTCACGTGGGGAAACACACAAAATTGCGACTCCCTCGTTCAACTGTGAACACTTTTCTATTCAAGCAGGACTTTAAAATGTCTCCTCATGAAAGAAGACAATAGGGAGCAATGTAGGCAACAAGATCTACTTCCTACTTAGGCCAGAATTCTAAAGGCCTGAGTTCTGGAACATGTGTGGTCATGTTTCCCAAAGTGGCTTCTGTGGAACCCCAAGCATGCCCAATGAATGCTCTGGGAAAGGGTTCCATGATGAATTATATTTGGAAAATGCTTCTTACTACTGACCTTCTTAGAGATTCCCGTGCCTATGAACTCATTAAAGCCTCTGAAAAGTCCTGCAATAAAGAAGCAGGTTTAACTTTGGTCGATCCCAAATTTCCTGAAATAATTTGATCCCAGAGCCTATTGCTTCATAAAAGAGTCTGAACATGTTTCCTGTAATGTGCTTTGGAAAATGCTGCCCTAGAATGTTCTCAGTCAGCTGCCACCAAGAACTGTCTGATCCCACTCGGAGGCAAATCAGGCTTTGAAATGGTCAGTACCGGATGCCCCAAGTGTCCTCCACCCTGGCCAGATCCCAAAGATAGCAAAGAGTTTGCAGCACGGATGGAAGCAAGACATCCTATCTGCCAGCTGCCGAGAGGACATGCCAGGCTAATTCTCCATGCTTCCAAAACAGATGATGTGATCACCCTTTAGCGACGTGTGCACAGTGCCCTGGAGATCACGTGAGATCTGGGGTCACACAGACCTGGGTTTGGATATCAGCTCTCCCATGGACTCACTGTGTGACCTTGGGTAAGTCACTGTACTTCTCTGAGCCTTAAAAGTGGGGATTAAAATGCCTCCTGGAAGAATGGTTTGAGGAGCAGACATAGTTAGGAGATGCTTGGGAAGGGACAGTTGCTACCGTGATCCACACAAAGTGCCACCACCGTTCTGCTCACCTGTGGCACTGCTGGGGTCTCCCTCAGCTTCTATCCCCCAAACACCAGGAGTGCTCTTTGGCACAGGAAGTATGTGACCTGCAGAGCAATGAGACTTCCAAGGACACTACAGTAAAATAGGGCAGACGTAAGATTCCTCCGATACAGCAGAAAAATCTGAATTGGAAAACCTTGGAAAGAAATGCCATCTTCAAACCTTTGAATTGTTCCAATAAAACGAAGGCAACATCAGTCTCAGAGAATCATTTAAGATTCTTTTAAAAATAGATAAGGAAAAAAAAAACCTCTTTGCAGTGTTGGTGGCAGAAACAGATATAAGCAAAACATCTGGAGTCACCCAAGACTGGGCTGGAGCGTCAGTTCTGCATTGTGCTTGCTGGGTGACCCTGGGAAAACAACTAAACCTCTCTGTGCTTCCAATTCCTCACGTGGGCAATGGACAGAAAGAGTACCAAACCTCACAGGAGTCAGGCTGTAAATCCGTGCCACCTGCCAGCTCAGGACCTGGCCCAGGGTCACCGTCCAACATCACTGTTACCACTACCAATATTATCATGCTCTGGGTTTTTGGTTCCTCTTGGAACTCTTTCTCCCCTCTCCTGTCCCTCTTTCTTTCCCGTAGCAGTCTCCGCACACCCCTTTTTATTTCTTTTCCATCAATAGTGAAAAACAAAAACGAACCAGAACAAGCCAACACCAAGCTGCGCACGCGCTCAGCTTCCAAGGAGCGAGTTCAAGGTCGGGGTCGCCCCGCCCCCCGCACCTCGGGGGACCCTTTGTGAGATGCCGGTTCCCAGGCCGCGCCCGGGTTCTCCCCGCGCCGGGGTCCCCCGCAGGCGGCACGCGGCGTCGCGGGAGCTGCGGCGCTGCTCTGTCCCCGCGGGCCGCCGCGCCGCCGCCACTCCCGCTGCCTCGTGCATGCCAATTAGGCCCTAATTTGATTTCTGTTCTATCTGTGCGAACCCCATTAAAACCCAATTCCGCTTATTACCAACAGCTTTCTTGCGACGCCGCGCCTCTGCCTCCCAGGGCTGCCGCGGCGCGCGCGGGCTGGCGGGGATCCCTTTCCTGTCCCCGCTGCCCCGGGAGGCGCAGTGTCCCCGCTACGCCCGCCCCGAGGCTCCCCGGGTCCAAGCCGGGGGGGGGGGGGGGGCAGGTCGCCGGGTTGTTTCTTAGGAAACAATGGAATCGAATGTCACTGTGAACTCAAGAAGTCACCAGGTCCTGCCTCCCACGCCCTGCAGGAATTCCCTGGACTCCCCGGCGATCACCAGTCCCCCGCCCGTGCTAGGGCTGTTCCCAGCCCAGGGAGCTCCCTCCCTCCCTCAAAAAAAGGCCGGGCTGGGTTCAAGTTCCCGCCCCTCTGCTGTGTGATCTTAAGCAAAGCTCTTGACCGCTCTGAGCGCAGCGGTCTCCTCCGTAAAACAGCGCCTCCTCAGATGATAACGCTTGCCTCCTACGGCTGTTGGGAGGACAAGAAGAGAGCGAAGCCTTGGAACAGTGCCTGGCATGGAGTGAACTGTGACGGGTATCACTGCAGGGCCCAGCCTAGGCTAAGGCCAGAGGGGCACTTGCCAAGGTGCAAAATTTAAGATCAAGCCAAAAAAATCTCCATAATCAAGATAAATAATGTTCTAATGCAATATTTCTAAGAACTGAAAATTAATGCCAACAAAAACCAATGATGAACAAACTATGAAAAAAATCAAGACAGGACTGGGATTAGAGTGAGGCACGTCTGGTGTGTCTTTCACGTGCAGACTTTCTTTAAAATTTTGATGTTTTGCTCATCATGGATTTTTTGCATTAATTTTGAGTTGAAAAAAATATTGCATTAAATCCTACTTCCCTTGATCACTGAGTTTTTTGGTGCCCCTAGAAGTTTTGCAGCTGAGGTGAGGCCACACCTTGGTCCCAGCCCTGGGTGACAGTCACAAGATAAACCTCTCAAAGCCTTAGTTTCTTACTATACAATGGGACTGAGAATGACCATTTATAGGGATGTTTTGAGAAATAATAAGCAGGCAGCATAATTCAGAGCATCTGCTCCAGAATCCAGGCAAGTGCCAGCCTCTTCTCTGCCACTTAATAGCTGGAGGAGTCACAGCCCACTCTGTGCCTCTGTTTGCTTATCTGGATGATGGGGTCACTAACAGTGTTTAGTCCCTAGAGATTGCTAAGGGCTTAATTACAATAACGCTTGCAAAGGACCCAGCGCATGCTCTACCCACAGCAAGACATTGGTTCCTGTTGCTGCTATTGTTATTTGAAGGAATACTCTTGAACTTGCCCATCCTTGGCATAGCAGGGGCCCTTCATCAGTAGAGGTAGTTGACATCATTTTTTATAAGGAAACTTGCACATATATAATAGCAGGTGCTAGTTGACTGTTGGGGCCAGACAGGCAGAGACCACTTTTGATTTGTTCCCCACCACAGCCCTTAAATGCCCTGCACATAGTAGGTCTGCAAAAACATTCATGGAATGAGTCTCTGGTTAAGTGATGCAAGACAGTCCATTCCATCTTTGGTTTCAGGGACAATCAGGAAACTGTCCTTTCAAGGACCTGCCATCCTTCTTCACCTCTGTGTAATAATAACGATGCTAATGACCAGGTGGCGCCTCCTCTTACCACCTGTGGAAAAGGCTTGCTCTCTAGACCTCGCTGGAGTAGCTTTGATTGTCAAAAAAACACATGGAATGGCTCCAGAAGCTTTCATGTTTGGCCCTTTGGCCTCGCAGAGGAAGTTAAAGGAGGGTGATAGAAACCCGCTCCCTCTAAGGCACCTGCAGCCAATTTCCTGACATGTCCGTGGGCCAGAAGCCCTCCTCACCCCCCAGCCCCCATGGAAATGCTCTTTATCTTGGTGGGAACTACAGATACGGCTTTGGGATGTGTGCTAAGCCTGTCCCAGGATCAGGCTCGGGCTGGCCACTTCACTACGGTACTTACCTGCCTGGCCCTGCTGGCATCTGAATGGCAACCTCTGGCCCATCTGGAACTTACGCGACCTGGACCCCGGAGTCTGGCTGTGACCTCTTGCCTCTGGGCTTCAGATGCTCAACGTTTAGCAGGGCGCACATACAGAGGGGTTCTCGGCTTTTGACCTTTCTTTGAGCCGTGGTAACTTGCAGAGGGCGGACCTGGCCATTTTGTGTGCTGGTCTCAATCCCAGAGCTCTCCCTAGACCCCTTCAGTGGCCTTGGGGGGAATCGGTGATATCTTTGAGGCTATTTTTAAGGCACGAGGGAGCAATGTGGGCAGATGGGTCCACCGTCACTCATCTCACAGTGCCTAAGGCATGCAATTTCAATATGACTCGTTAGGATTAAATAGCGGACAGACACAGGTTCAAAGCCAGCTCCTCATTCTCTTAGCATTGAGGTCTGATCAGCGATGATTCTCAAAATATGTGTCACTCACTACTATAGGGGCGTCGACACAGAAGCAGGGACCTTGAGGCCCCTCGCTGCTAAACCAGGGTACTGTCATCCCTTTAGTTGATGGAGGGTGCAGAGGTCCATAGGGTCATGGGAGGGGTGAAAGCCACTGGCATGGCCAAGGTGGCAGGATGGCGCTTAGGGGTTCAGGGAGGCAGCTATTTCCCAAGTGCCTCAGGCAGAAGTCTTCCACCATTTGAACAGTGTCGCTATGTCGGTGCATCCCAGTGAATCCCAGCGCTGCCTCTAAGCACTCAGGCTGAAACGTTATTTCTCACCGCACCGGCTCCTGAGTCCCTCTTTGGAGCCCAGCACGGGGCCCCCACAGAGAGCACACATACTGTACATGTTTGTTGAAGATAGAGGGATCCAGGAGTTCTTGGACATGAATGAAAAAGCCTGGAGCTGATGCCACCCCTTCTACGGCGATGCCTGCAGCAACTCGACTGCTGCCTGGGTCTAATTACCCTGCCGACTTGCTGGCTGCCTTTTTTTTAACATCTAGAAGTTTGGGGTTGCAGAACCCCACCGCATTTGTTCTCAATGTCTTCCTCGAGGAACTTGCCTGTGTCATTCTGACAGCACAAGAGGGTCTGCTCCGATGAATTGGAATACGTCTGACCTGGGTCATCTCCCAACCAACACTTTTCTTTATTCAAAAAATGATTCCCTTGCTGGGAGTTTTCATTTCCTGGGGCTGCCCTAACAAAGGAATGCAAACGAGGTGGCTTGAAACAATAGACGTTTATTGTTTCACAGTTCTGGAGACCAGAAGTCCAAAGTCAAGGTGTCAGCCGGGCCATGCTACCTCCAAAGGGTCTAGGAGAGGGTCCTTCCTTGCGTCTTCCTGCTTCTGGTGGCCCCAGGGTGTTCCTCGGCTTGTGGCTGCATCACTCCAGCCTCCGCCTCCATCTTCACGTGAACGTCTCAAATCTCTCTGCCTTTCTCTTACAAGGACACTTGTCATTGATTTAGGGAGGCAGGATAATCTCATCTCAAGATCCTCAACTTAATGACATCTGCAAAGACCAATTTCCAAAAGAGGTCACATTCACACGTTCCACGTGTTAGGATGTGGACATACTTTTTTTTGGTGGGGGCATTTGGGTTACCACTCAACCCCATTGCGTACAGACAGAAACCTTGTCTGTTTTACTCGTCTCAGTCCCTGCGCTAGCATGGTGCCGGGCACAGAATAGGCATTCAATGAGTGTGTATTGAATAAATGAAGTATCTAGACAGGACTGATGGGGAAGAGATTGGTTCTCTTTACAGCCTGGTCTATACCTGAGCACTCTGTTTTTCAAGCCTAGCATACTGTGTTCAAATTCCAATGAGACGGACAGTTGGGCAGTTGAGAAAGGAGAAAGAGTCCTGGACTCGAGTCAGAGGACCTGCATACTTGTTTTGGTTCTTGTCCGAGTTGCCAAAACTCTCCAAGCTTCTGTTTTTCTCAGCAGCAAAACATGGGTGATAACTACCCCCGTAGGACTGCCCTTCAAGTTAAATGATATAGCACATGCACAGCCCCAGGTACACACTAGGCACTCAATAAATGCTGATTATGTCACAATTATGTCTTGATTCCACTTGACTGTCTTTATAGTTGTTCTCAGTTTTATATCCAGGACCTAACAGAATGTCTAGCACAGCAGCACTCGGTAAAATTTGCTGAATTATTGACTTCGGTGATTCCAAAAGCTTGTGTAGGCTGTCCCACGTGTCACAAGGAAATACAGAGCATCCTATAAAAGTGGCCTCTAGAACAGGTTAAATAAATCATGGTGCATCCTTATGCCGGAACACTAGGCAGCCCCGAGCAAAGGAAGCTCTATATACACTTACAAAAAATGATCTCCAAAAGATATTGACAAATGGAACGAACAAAGGGACATAACAGCATGCATAAAATGCCACCATCAGTTACACAAAGGCGATATAAACATTTACATCATATGCTTTTATAGCATCACACATTTCTGGAAGGATATCCAAGAAGCTAGTACCATAATAGTGGTTTCTTCTAGTGAAGGGACACAGGGGACCTAGAGTCAGGGGACCAGGGAAATGTATACTCTTCTTATTTTAGTTTTATTTTTATTTTCACTGTATATTTTCTTGAAATACTTGAATTTTTTTTCAGATGTGTATGCATCACCTATTCAAACAAACAAATGCAAAGTGAGAATACATTCATTAAAAATGTTTTCATATCATGGTGGTTACACAACATTGTGAACGTACTTAACGCGGCTGAGTTATACACTTAAAAATGGTTAAAGTGGTGAACTTTGTGATGCATAGTTTACTACAATAAAAAATGCAAAAGATGCAAGAAAATGTGTGTGCATACCTACTATGTGCCCGGCACTGTGCTAGGCTCTGGGTCCGTAACAATCAGTGAAACAGACACAGGCCCTGCTTCCATGACATTTACGGTCCTAGTGGGACAAACTTGAAAGAAATCAGTCCCCCAACACATCACATGATTGAAAGCTGAGATGTGCGTTCTGATGGAACAAGCTTGCAACACAGGATCGCACCTGGACTGGGGGACAAGCGAGCTTACCTGAGGAGGTGAGGCTTTAGCCTCACTGAAAGGATATGCAAGAATTTTACCTGCAAAGATGAGGTGGGGAAGACTGGCGCAGCCCAAGGCCAGAGGCAGAGGGTCAAGAGAGAAGGCTGGAGGAGTTGGTGGGGCTAGATCGGCCAGGTCTTGCAGGTAGTGCTGTGCTGGTAAATGTTTAACAACCAGCTCCCTGGGAAAACATAAAAAGACTTGGATTAATAGCATTTGCCAATTTCCGCGGTGTCAATATTCTCACCGTGGCGGATTTCAATTCATCAATGTGAAGTCGACCAGCTTGCAACATTCCTGATAATTTGATAATCTGCTCTCACAAGCTGATACAGCTGCACCCAGCCACGGACAGGGGTTGGGTCTTCATACTGAGCAGTGGGGGCAGCTATGAGTGAGTTTTGGGGGGAGGTGGGAGGAGGAGGTGATGCCTCCCCTGAGGCTCACTCTGGCTATGCTTTGGGGGACAGCTTGGAGGCAGTCAGGATGGGGCAGAGGGGCAATTATGGTGCTCAAAGTGGCCCAGGATGGGTAGTGGCAGGGAGATGAGAGAGGAGGATGGGTTTGAGAGATGTGCACGTCGTAAAAGCACCTGTGTCTTGTGGGGCTATTGTTTACGGTTGGGGGCGAATTATAGGAGAGTTGACATCAACAGTGATGCCTTTTCCTTTTCAGGAAGCAGTTGACCAGCTATGGCTACTGTCACTTGCCAGCCAGTGCCCAACAGCCCTCAAAAGGAGCAGCTGGCTCCAGGAAGATCTGGGTGGTGCAAAACAAACTCACTTACTACACCCCACATCAAACATGTGTGCAGAATGCACACAGGCACCCAGCAGCCCATGTGGGGTGATCATTTCCGGCTCCAGGGTAGTTGCTGTGAAAATTCCTCCCGTTTTAAATTCCCTGGGCTGACAGTCCTTAGTCAGAATAACTGAAGGGACATTTGCATGTCTAGCCCCTGCCTCTCAGGTTGCTACCCAGATGCAGTCTGGCATAGTAGGAAAAGTTGCAATTCCAGGGCAGGAGACCAGGATTCAAGTCCCAGCAATGTCTTCTAGGCACCCTGTAGCCTTGGGCAAGCCTCAGTTTCTTCATCCGAAATATGGGGGTGATAATATCATATCATTAATAATGATATTACATGTGGCTATACACTGGATATGTGTGTCCCCACCACCACCAGATTCATATGTGAAGTCCTTGTGTGATGGTGTTTGGGGGGTTATTAGGTCACAAGGGTGGGACCCCCACGATGGGATTAGTGTCCTTATTAGAACAGAACGAGAGCCAGCCCTTTCTCTCTCACTTTGCATAGTGGGGACACAACAGGGAACTGGAGCCAGAAGATGCCAGAATTTCAGCAGTTATTTCCCTCATCAGAGGCTGGCTAACTGGGGAACCGGAAGTCAGAAGGCACTTGTCTCTGACATCCGCTCTGCGTCAGGAATCCATCTTTGGAGCTCCCGGAACATGAGACTTTTCTCAAGAGCCCTTTGGAGAGCCAGTACTCAGCCATGAGGGCCTTGCTGGCCGGACTGCAGGCAGGAGCTGACTGCAAGCCATTGTCTCTGTGACACACGGAAGATCAGCCCTAGTATCCGTTCTCCAAAAGCACGTGTCCACATGGCTCTCCCAGCGGAGGTTTGCGGTGCTCTGGGAGGCTCCAGGAGCACGGGAACAGCTCCTGACGCGGAGGAAACACAGAGTTGCCCCTCCAGGCGTGTAGTTTGTAGCTAAGACCTGTTCCTCCTTGGGAAGAGGACAACGCCGCTAGTCTTTATCCCAGGCTTGTTCTGAGAGAGGGTCTGTGAGTTCCAGCACCAGCTAGTTCTTGAGTGGCATCTCGATGTGCAATGTCCCTCTCGCCCCTCTTTCCATGCTGCCCAAAAGAGCCGGTTTCAATGGTCACTTCCGACTTCCCTTGTCTCTGAGTTCTGGCGGTGGCTCTGTTTCCTCATCTCACGTGCTGGTTTCCTAGGGCTGCTGTGACAAATGTCCACAAACTGGTGGCTTAGAAAAACAGACTTTTATTCACTCACAGTTCTAGAGTCCAGAAGTCCAAAATCAAGGTGTTCTTGGAGCCACAAGCCCGCTGAAGGCTCTGGGGGAGGACCCTTTCTTGCCTCTTCCAGTCTGGTGGCTCCTGGCATTCCTTGGCTTGTGGCCGCATCACTCCAGTCTCTGCCTCTGTGTTCACATGGCCTGTTCTCTTCTCTGCATGTCTAATTCATAAGGATACAGGTGATTGCAGTCAGGGTCTTACCTCGGTTACCTACGGGGATCCTCTCATCTCAAGATCTTAATCATGTCTTCCAAGACCTTTGTTCCAAATAAGATAACGCACATAGGTTCGCCTCTGGCTCCGAAATTCTGCAGGTGATCCTCAGAGAGGCCAAGTTCACAACACTGTTATCTCAATAGTGTGCCTATCTCAACAGAGGCACACAGGGTGGCTAATATTAAACCCATTTAATCGATGAGGCAACCAAGGTCAGAAACTCCCAACTCACTCTCCCTTTGCGTTAATCAGCTAACTGGAGCCAGGAGCAGCCAGGCGGTTTCCTGGACCATGCTCTTCCCCACTGCATAGCCTCTTGCCCCTCTGGGCTTTGTTCTGGAAGCCCAGGAAGGTGAACCAGCCAAAGCTTGCCATGCAGACCCAAGCTCACCCCGAATCCCTGAATCTCACCCCCTGGGTAGTGTTTCAGGGACTTCATTTGAACTCCCTGGGGTCCCGGGTAGCAGGTTGCACACTGAGAGACTTCTATTTCCTCGTGGGTATCTTCTGAAGCCAGGGGATTTTCCCAGGCCCCAAGAACAGAGGAGCTGTTAGAGGTTAGCAGAATTAGAAGGACCTGCTTTGCCCCCAGGCAAAAACATTTCGGTAGTCTCAGGACAGATCAAATTCAGGATTGGGACTGGGGGCGGAGGGAGGGCAGGTCCTGCTTCCCAGTCCCACCTGCCTGTGACTTGCAGATCTGGACTTAGAATTTCCTGCCCTAGCTGGGCCTCAGTTTCCCTGAAATAATATGGATCTGGTGGGAGGGGGTGAGGGTGGGTAGAATTTCCCTTACCCCTGACCCTTTTGAATCTAATTCAGAAATGAGGATGAGGAGATAATTGAAGTTTGGAGTTCTTGAGAAGAAAGATGCCACATCCACACAAGGTATCATTAACTTTATTACTTGTCAGGAAGAGGTGGGGGAACCAGTTGGGAATGGCTCCATGAGAGGTGAGTGTACCGCATTCCAATCCCCGGAGGGTGCGGTGGGCGTCTGAGCTGGAAATGACCATCATTTATTTATTGCATTTGTTAAGTGCCTGTAATGTGCTGGGTGCTATGGCGGGTGTGCGTGTAACCCAGACACACATCAACCGCCCAGGGTCAACCCTCTGTGGGTGGGAGGAAGTTAAAAGCACTCGCGTCTCTTCTCCCTGCAAACAAAAACATCTTCCTCATCCGCTTACCGTGGTGCCAGCCGAGCCATCCCGAGCATTAGCTACGGCTCCTTGGGGGCAGCCTGCGGTAGCTGGGTAACTGAGTTAAGGCATCTTTTTACGTGCGAGGAGTAAGGCGACGGCTGGCTCACAGATAGCACACACCGATTGAGCTCATTTCGTCCACTGGCACGGCAGGGAGGACCTTGGGGGCCTCCTGTTTGGACAGTGGGGAGGACACGGCCCTGGGCTGATGGATCACTGCTGGGCAGGTCCGTGGCAGCCAGGTGTCAGCATGACGGGAGGTGGGGCGGCGAGGGTCAATGCCAATGCCGACAGCCTCCCGCCACCAAGCAAAGCAGCTTATAGACTCTGGGGAGAAAACAAAACACCAACAGGCAGATATGCAGATATTGAAGTAGATCTCCGAGCAAGGGAGCAACTTCAAGAGCCAATGGCGACTCCAGCTACCGGGTGTCTAATAGCTTTGGTGGATCATGGATCTCTTTGAGAAACTGAGGAGAGAGTTTGGGATCCTCTCTTTTGAAAAAATGAACTTTTTTTGTATGCAGATACACACACACACATACACACACACACAATGTACACTTTTTATGCAATGGCAGGGTGTCCGCTTGTACCCGAAGTCCATCCGAGGGCCCCCATTAGGTCCTCTTCTTTGGACATTCTCAACAACCCAGCGAGGTAGGTGTGGCGGCCGGTGTCTGTCCTCTTTCACACGCCATGAAGCCGAGACGCAGGGAGAGCATACCATGTGCCCAGGTTATGCGGCCGGGGAGCACCAGAGCCAGGCCAGGAGCCCCGATTGCACAACTCATCCAGGTTTATGTTGGGCTCCAAGGAGTGCCATCGACAGAGGACGCAATGAGAATACTGCCACCCCCTTGGAGTTAGGCAACACAGCGCCCTGCTGGACCTGTGCCTGGGACTTCTGATAACCATTCCTTTAGAGCTTATTTATAGGCATGTATGCAAAAAGGCCACCTGAATGACAGCACGAAGGAGAACTGGGCCGTGCAGACAGGGATGTAGCTTGGATGCCTACACTTCCAAATGGAAGAATATTTCTAAACCATTCATTCATTCAACAAATTCATAGTGACGCACCTCCCTCGTAAATTTCAGCACCCCACCCTAAACCCCTCGAGTAAAATCTGAACTCTTCGCCACGGTCTTCACAGCCCAGCAGGGACTGCTCCCTGCCATTCGCCCTCTCCTACCTCTCGCCACTGTCTTTCTTGTTCATTACACTCCAGCAACCCCGGCCTTCTGTCGGTGCCCAGCTCCTGCCAAGCTTTTCCCACCCCAGGGCCTTTGCACTTGCTGTTCCTGCTGCCTTGGAATATTCCTGCCCTGGCTCTTCCCTGGCTGGCTCCGTCTCATCCTTCAGCTCTCATCTTGAATGTCACTTTCTCAGAGAGCTCTTCTTTGACTTCATCTAAGAATATCCCTCCGCTATTCTCTAGCCATCTGTTTCTTCTTAGCACTTATAACAATCTCTAACTGTTCTATGTCTTAATTTGCTGATGTATTTATTATCTCTCTCTCCCTTGACCATGGAAAGCTTCATGAAGGTGGAAGCCACGTTGTCCTGTTTGCCAGGATGTCCCCAGCCTCTAGCACATAATAAGGGCTCAATAGTTGCAGAATGAATGATTGAAAAGTGTATTTGGAAGTGTCTGGAAGTATTCCTCGGCCACCACTTGTCCCTATTTAGTGCAGTAATGCAATGGAAATTTGGTTATTGCTGTGATGCTGCTCGGACCCTGAGCTGGTGAGAGCATGGCTATCCAAGACGGTAGCCTCTGGGGCCACCCAAGAAACCACACTGGAAAAGTGAAGGTCCTGGTGGAGCACAGTGGCTCACGCCTGTAATCCCGGCACTTAGGGAGGCTGAAGTGGAAGGATCGCTTGAAGCCAGGAGTTCAAGGTTACAGTGAGCTGCGATCGCACCACTGCACTCCAGCCTGGGGGACAGAGTGAGACCCTGTCTCTAAAAAAAAGAAAGAAAGAAAAAAGAAAAGACAAAGGTCCCATATCTTCAGCGTTGGGAAGCAAGAACAAACACAGTGTTCTTGAGAAGGATGAGACAGTGAAGCAGCTTTAAACAACAAAATGTCTCGTCAACGGGCTCCGTCCTCCGTGGAAACCGCCCCATGGACGGTTTTGTGACGCAGTCTGAAGCTCAGGAAATGGGCCGTACAGGAGTGTCAAGGGACTTTTCGAAGTTGTATTGCTTTCTTAGGAAAATGCTGCTGGCTTCTGGAACTGCAGTTTAATTAAATTCAGTTGGCTGGATACCTTCAAAGGCTGTTCCAGGTCCTCACCAGCCCTCGCAGACACAGGCATCTTCCAAGCAAACGTGTGAGCAAGAGAGCGCTGAAGCAATCGCTGGCAAGAGGCGGCAGGAGCTCTCCAATGGCGGCTCATCCCACCGGGCGTGCGGCGGGGGCCGGTGGCCAAGGGCCCGAGCGTCCAGACCTTCCTCCACCCATCCCACCTCGTCCCGAGGTGAGACAACGCCGTCTTCATAGAGGCGGTGCAGGGTGCTGGGGCGATCAGAGACACGCACAGGGACACACAGACCCACTTTGACTGATTTCCCCGCCACCAGCTCTGGAGCTCTGATGCAGACCCTCCCCGCGGGACTCACCTCCACCCCAGGGGTGGGCTCTGAGGGGAAGGTTCCTTGAAGTTGGTGTGCAGGGGAAGAGAGATTTGTGGGCCACAGGGGCCTTTTGGAAACTCGAGCTCTCCCAGACCAGTCTGGAACGCGGAAGATAAACACGCCCGCGTCTTTTCACAGTTCCTAGAAAGAACAATAATTGGGTCGGAGATGCAGTCCAGCCTCCATGGGGCATTTTGGGTATCTTGGTAAAATATAAACATAAACATAGGCATTATCCATAGCAATGCCCAAAATAAATAAATAAATTTTCATTTCAATATAACTTTTCATTAAAAAAAAAAAAACAGTAACAAACAAAAATCTCATCCCCATTGTCCCAGTTACCAAAGAACCAGAAAAAAAAAACAAAAAAAAAAACAGCCTCTGGTCTCCAGGAAAATCAAACCAAGCCCGAGTCTGCCACCAGGTTGAGCAGATCTTTGTCATCTGAGCATCCAGGACTATGCAAGGTGCATACAAATCTTTGATCTCATTTGATTGCGTCAACAATGCTGAGAAAAAGGTTTCGTTATGCTCACCTTCCACACGAGGAAATCAAGGCACACAAAGGTAATTATCACTCCTTCAAGATCACTCAGCTTGGAAGTGGCCAGAAATCTAAGTTGAGATGGTAAAGCTCATGCATTTGGCACTATTTATTGGCAACCTAAAGCTATTGATTATTGGCACTGTTTTGGGTGCTGTGGATATAAAAGTTTTAAAAAAAATGCAATCCTGGCCTTGAAAGAGTTCACTCTTTCTTTTACATTTAAGATCACATCTTACATTTTGATGAGTGTATTTGCCTCATTCCCCGATTACACTGCAAACTCTTGAAGAGGAGGAGGAGCCTCAACTCAGTGTCCCAGTACAGGCTGTGACTCCCTTGGGCAGTCTGGGGGAGCCTATGGACTCCTTTTCAGAGCCATGCGTTTCAATGTACAAAATAAAGCACATAGAATTGCAAAGGAAACCACTTATACTGTCATATAGATATGAGAATATTAAAACCCTGGTTTGTGAAATAGCAACACGCAAGCTTCTTATCTGGTAAGTAGCAAGACTGAGTCCCTGGTCTTTCTACAACTGTATTTTCCAAGTTGTAAGGAGCACCAGTGATATTTTGATGTATCTGCAACAATTGTTAGTGGACCCCTGAATTCTACTTATGTTACCCTCAAGAGGTCCAGGGATCCCTGTTGAGTCCCTGCAGCACAGCTCTGTCCACCAGCAACCAGGGGACTAAGGGTCTCAGTAACGGAGCTGGGAAGGAAGCCCATAGGATCTTATCGTGATGGAGAGAATGACTGCTTGGTTTTTCCGTGTCATCTGGGAGGTTATGGGTATGAGTCACATTCCTAGTGTCGTACGTGGAGATCGAGCCACACATAAAGTCAGGAGGGCAGAGTGGTCAAAGGCATGGCCTTGGAGCCACAGGAGACTTCGATTCACATTCGGATACGCCCGCTATTTGGCTCTGTGTCCTGGGGCAGGTCAGTGGTGGGTCAGGTCTCAGCTTTCTCATCTCTACAGTGGGTCTGAAGAGCCTGTTCACGGGGTTGCTGTGAGGACCAACAAGATACAGGACGGGACATGTGCATACAGCTGGCACACAGAAAGCACTCAATATAAAGCAACTGTTTGACGCCACCTTGTACTTCACTGTTTACCTAGTACCTCTCTCCAAAGCTCTCCGAGTGCAGCAGACAGCATTCGAGTTAGACCCTTCCAGATCGCAACTTCTTGCTCCCACTCGGAATCCCACTCTAGGAAGTGGTTGCTCATAGCTGGCAGACTCTCCCGGTAGAAGCTCTCAGAAAGTTCCTCTCTTCCTCCCTGCCGCCACCCCCCACAACCAGTGATGCTCCAGGGAGTTTGGGGAAGGCACCCTTAACCAGCGGCTTGGTGGTTATTCTTTTCTTTTCTTCTTTCTTTCTCCTTCTTTTTTTTTTAATTGTCCGCCTAAGCCCGAGTTGCTGAGTGACTCGTTAAGGGAGTGAATTCCAAGAGCATGAGCGTCTCTGTGTTTCCCAGGACAGGTTTGGGCCAAGACAAATGCTGGCGATGCCAACAGCAGTTGCTTAAACAGTGGAGCTCAGAGCCGGCTTCCCGGTTCGCAGGAGCTCTGTTTGAACTTTCTCCTCTCTCCTTCCAGCCGGTGATTACAGGAACCACATGTCACTTTCTCCTTAGTCCTCTTTCCCCCTGGTCCATCCGGGTACACCCCCGGGGACAGGCTCTGCAAAGTCCCACAGTGGTTCTCAAAGAGGCTGGGCGGCCTCTTGATTTATGTCCACTTGGCAACGTAAAGTCCAAATGGCCTGAGAAGCCTGAGTAACTGGAAAGGGACGTGGGGAAGAGGAGGCTGCCGGGTATCTGATTCCACGTGGCTCAGGCTGGGCACTCCTCCCGCAGACCAGAGCGCCAGACCTTGGAGCCTCCGGGCAAAAGGAAAAGAAAACAAAGCGGCTGGAGTTGGAAAAAGAAGCCCAAATTGTCCAGAGACACCAGCCAGCATCATCCGTTCTTTCTGGAAGCTTGATGACTCCCTATTTTTTTTCTTCTTCTTCTTCCACAAGGATCGCCTGCTCATTTTGGGTTCAACGCATAAACCATGCGGAAAGAGTGGGTATTTTAATCTCCAATCCAGCCCATTGGTGAGGCTCAATAATTATTAGTGGAATTACATACTTTTTAAAGAAGACGTTGGAAGTTGCCTTTTTTAAGTTTGGTCCTGGGAAGTGTCTTGCCTGGGCCTGTAGAACATGAGTTCATATCTCCATGAGAGCACAGCTTTCATCCCCCTTAAAAGGCCGTGTCTGTTTGTCAATTAGATCTTGAGCTATGGGAGAGGGAAGGAACTATCTTCTCTCCTTTTCTCTTTCTCTCCCTCACTCCTTCCATCCCACAAATATTTACTGAGCACCATTACTGTCCCCTGTCCACTCTACTCTAACACTTAGCGTGTTTGCCCCTGATAGGTAGTTTGGTGTTGAATGAATGAATGAAAAGATGGAATTTTAGGTGGGAACTCCTGGAAGTGGGCTAGGGTCTGAGATTGTCTTAAGAAGGCTGCACACATGATTAACATTTTAGAATTGGGATCCCAGGCAACAGCGAGATGGGCTGGGTTTGAATCCAGGAATGAGGACCCTTGCCCAGTCCCAACTTGGCCACCATCTTGCCATGAGGCTGGAACTGCAGTTGTTCTATCCCTAAAATGAGAAGCATCTCAAGATTTCTTGCAAATTTAGAGTTCTATGATTCCCCGGAAAATTTTACCAAATCCAATGAAACCATGAAAGAATTATGACACCACCAGAGTCACTCCCAGCTCATTTGCTTCTCGGACTGTCTCTTCCTGCTCTCACTTGGGACTAGACACATCTTTCCTTGTTGAAGAATCTGCAGTAGCTCCCAGTTGCCTGTCACATCCAGCGTACCTTCCTCTCCTTGGCTTTTAAAAAATACACAGTCTGTACACAAATCCACCTTATTTCCCAGCAGGCAGTGTTGGGACTCCTCTGCCCTACACTTCCCTCTTGGGGCACACCTTCCTGCTCTATTTATGACCTCTAAACCTTAGTGGTGTCATAAAATTTCCAATTAGAGTCAACCAAATTTAAGTTGGTTTGGAATAGATCATCCAAGACAAGGACTTACTCTAGGAAAGAAAAAAAAAAATCACTCATATTTCTACACCCACAAACTTTATGACCATCTTGGTTAATTTCCTTCCAGTCTTTTTTCTTTTAAAAAGAAAAGGGTTTGAGCAGGGTTTGAAAGCATGAGCTACATAATTTACTTATCCGTCCTCTATGGTTGGTTGGATGTGGAGGCTGTTTCTAATCTTTCACCATACTCTACATGTTGCAAGGAACATCCTGTAACTCGATCTTTTTATACATCTTTAAGTGTTTCCTTGGGCTAAATTCCTAACAGAGGAATCATTGGGATTAAAGGCTTTTTAATGATGGGGTGGAGAGAGGGAGGAAGAGGAGTCACATTGAGATCCAAATCTTTCTGCGAGTCCAGGGAGCACGTTGAGTGAGAAGGTGGCAATCTCCATCTTTTTCTTCTGGGACTGGTCAGTTTAACAGGTGTTCCAGCACCCTGCCATGCCTGCCTGTAATATTCCTGCCCAACATTAAGCTTCTGAGACTTCTAGAAGATTCTCCAAAGGCAATATGTGATGGAAAAACCAGCCAACATATCTCTAGCTGGTGGCAAAATTTGCCATGCAGGGGCTGAGGATTCTGGAGCCCATTCTCCTGAGTCCTCACTCCCACCCCTCCCCCCATGTCCCCACAGTCCTCCCTCCCCCCCTTGGGTTGATGGACTATGCATTTGGACAGACACGTGTGATTGACTGTGGTATTAAGAAAATATGTATGACACAATGTTTTTTAGCTTTTTCCAGAGATATTTATATCACACAAATGGCATACTGGGTTTTTTTTTCCCCCTTTCAACCACTAAGAATGAATAAATCAATTGTCCTAATCAAGCTAATAGAGAGTGCATGGGCTAGCAAGAGGGGGGGAGGGGCTGTGTGCTGGAGTCAGATACTCCTTTATCAGGGGATGCCCTGGTACAGTCGCTTCGTATCTCTGGGCCTCTGTTTCCCTGTCTCTGAGATGGGCATGGTGATATCTGATCGCTAATGACCTCACAAGTTAAAGATTATTGGAAGCTTTTGGAGTTCCTTGGAAGAAAGTAGCTGCATAAATTTTTAATCCTCTATTTTCAGCTCTTTGGAGCAGTGTGTAGGAGCAGAGCTGTAAACACAGAGAACTCACCACTACGTTCTAGTTTATAAGGTTTTTGGTTCACACAGTCCCACAGACCTGACCTTAAGAACGGCTCAAAATGAGGGGGAAATGTAGTTTGTTGTGGTCATTGTTATTACATAAAAATTAATGGCTTGGCAAACACAGGGATCATCCTGTCATGCTGAGGTCATGTTTACACCAAGCAAATATATTTCAAGGTTCCTGAACCTGCAGCAGCATTGCAAGGCAGAATCGACACAATTCCCAAGTTAAGACGTGGAGTCCCGTGCCAGATTCACACGGCTCCGAAGAGAGACATTAGTGAATATTAATTCTGCAACTAGAATCCCATCAGCCTCCAAATTCCTTATGGACAAAGCAGCTTTTTCAGTTCCTAACTTATTGAGGCCAGCTGACTTTACTGATTGGTGAAAAAAAGAAGTGTAAAATTACCAATTACCAAATTGGAGGCTATGAAAGGAAGGCTATGGGATTGAGATCATCGTCAGAGGGGGATCTGATCTAGCCTTGCGGTGAGAGTGAGCAGAAGCAGGAAGGAGGGGCTGGGCGCAGTGCCTCATACCTGTAACCCCAGCATTCTGGGAGGCCAAGGAAGTAGGATCACTTGAGATCAGGAGGTCGAGACCAGCCTGAGCAACAGTGAGACCCCATCTCTAAAAAAACTGGAAAAATTAGCTGGGCATGGTGGCTTATGCCTGTAGTCCCAGCTACCCTGGAGGCTGAGGCAGGAGGATCGCTTAAGGTCAGGAGTTTGAGGTTGCTGTGAGCTAGGCTGACGCCACTGCACTCTGTCCTGGGAGACAGAGTGAGACTCTGTCTCAAAAAGAAAAAAAAATAAGAAAAAGTGAGGAGGGTGAAGAAAGGCAGAAGGCACTGCATATGCAGAGGTCCCTGGTAAGACACAGTGGCATATTTGAGGACATGAAAGGTCAGAGTTGTAAAACAAGTGGGACAGAACTAAAAGATGGAGCTAGGCACACCCACGAGGATGGCAATAATAAAAACAAAACGGGAAAATAACAAGTGTCTGTTGGTGGAGATGTGGAAAAATTGGAAACCTTGTGCACTGCCGGCAGGAGTGTAAAATGGGACGGTCACTGTGGAAAACAGTCCGGCAGTTCCTCAACAAGCTAAACACAGAGTTACCCTATAGCCCAGCAATTCCACTCCTAAGTGCTTACCCAAAAGAACTGAAAACAGATGTTCAAACAAAAACTCGCCCACGAATGCTCACAGAGGCACTGTTCACAATGGCCACAAGATAGAAGCAACCTAGATGACTATCATCACCAGTGAGTGGATCGCCAGAATGTGGTCTGTCCATACAAAGGAATAGTATTCGGCCATAAAAAGAAATGAAGTACCGGCACATGCTACAGCATGGGTGAACCTGGAGGACATTACCTGAGTGAAAGAAGCCAGACACAAAAAGTCCCATGTTGTGTGATTCTATTTATATGAAATACTCAGAATAGGAGAATCCACAGGGAGAGAAAGTAGATTGGTGGTTGCCAAAGGCCAGGGAGAAGGCGGAATGGGAAGTGACTGCTAATGAGTAGGGTGTTTCTATTTGGAATAGGTGGGGGGGTGGTAAATTTTACGTTCTGTGTTAACATTTTAAAAAATGGAGTAGAAAGCCCGTGGAGACAGCTGAGGCACGGCCTGGAGGGTGGTTTTCATGCTGAGATCTGTGACCAAATCATCGTGGCTGCTAGTGGGGAATGGATGGGGAATGGGGGGGAAGCTTAAGAGGGAGAGCAGTGAGGGGGGAGCAGTGGTCCAGGAGGACATGCAGGTGGTTTGGACCAGGGGCACAGGGTGATGGAGAGAAGTGGGCAGACTTGAGCCACATGCAGCAGGTGAAACCAGGAGGGCTCGGTGAGGGCTTGGATACACAATCATTCCACAAAGACTCAACTCTGGTCCCTCATACTCAGTCCGTGTGTGCACTTATCACCTATGGGCGGTGGTGGAGGGAGAGAGTATGCGTTCTCACAGGGATGCTGGGAAACATGCTGTCAGAAGACCCCTGGGTTCAAATTTTGACTTTTTTGTAACCGGACCTCAAGCGAGTAACTTCGTTCCTTTATGCCTCAGTTTCTTCCCCTGTAACATCGGGACGCCAAGATCCCCTTCATAGTTCGTCGCGTGGAGATGGGGACAACAGCTCTCCCTCGGGATTCCTGGGAGACCCAGATGAGCTGTTCATCCTTCAAGGACAACACACATCACACGAGGAGGGCAGCTTACGCCGCTGGGGCTGATGTCATTGCTTTTAGAAAGCAGGTCCCTTGAACGGATTCTCCAAAAGCAGGGCCTTTACGATCATCTCGAAAGCGACAGATTATAGTTGTTAAGACTATGATAAAAAAAAAAAAAAGGCGGGGGACTCTAAGAAGCATGTGAGATGCGTAGCCAAGTGGCCCATAACGCTCTTTCTTCCGTGCTCGCCCCGCCCCCTCCAGCGCGGGCCCCGCCCCGGCTAAGCCCCTCCCCGGCCCCGCCCCCGATGTTAGCGCGGGCCACGCCCCCCGGGCCCCCGGCTCCCGGGGTTGCAGGCTAACCACCTGCGCCAAGCGTTGGGTACCGGGGAGGGGAGGGGAGGGGTGGGAAATTGGCAGGGTGAGAATTGGGGAAATTAGTCTGGGACGAATCCCTCCATGCCCCCTTCTTCATTCAGCCCCTTGTTGAGGGCCTTGGCTTTTGCATAATGTAAGTACTTATTTAATGCGTGTGCTGGCTCATTTGTCTTTTCTGTCCTTCATACGCCAGTGTGCTTCCGCCCTGTGTCTGTCTAGGTGGGGGCGCCCGGAGAGGAGGGTGCTTCCCAATAGCTCCTGTTCGACCCCCACCCGGAGGCCAAGGGCAGAGCGAGGCCGCGGCTGGGGTGGGGGTGGGGAGGTGGGAGCTGGGGCGGGGCGGGGCGGGGCGGGGGGCGGACGGCGAGCGGGAGGGAGGAGGAGCGCACCAGATGACAGGCTTGTGCAACCAGATCTGAAGCCAACTTGGATTCTGTCCTTTTCTCCAATAAAAGGAACTTTTCACTTGTTTTTCAAACATCCTTTTAAAAAATGTATTTAAAGAGACTGGTTCGCATCCATCTGATTGGAGGCATCACCGTGCAAAAGCAAAGCCAAGTCCTGCACGCACGCACACACACACACGCGCACACACATGCACACACACGCGTGCACGCCCGCGCGCGCACACGCCCCTCCTCCCGCGGTTTTACCGAACGTATCTACTCCGGTTACAACTCGACGCGCCCCTCCCCCACCGCGCCCTCCCTCTTCCTCCCTGGCTCTTGGAGCATTCTCTGTGCCTTCCCGAGTCCCCGTGGGGGACCTTCTGCGTTGGAGTGAGGTGAGGGGCGGGGGGAGGGCCACATAACGAAGGCCAGAAAGCACAAATTAGATAATCAAAAGAATTATAGTAATTGCTCTCACTTTCCCCGAGCGCGCTCAGCGGAGTCCCTCCCCGCCCCTCCCCGCTCTGTCTGTCGGGAATACGGGGTCTTTCCGACCCCTCCCCTCCCCCAGGTTCCTCCTCTCCTCTTCCCGGGCTCGCGCGGTCCCCCTCTTCCTCCGTTTGCTGGTGTGCTGGAACGTTCAGCGGAATATGATGAATGATCACCTGTCACGGCTTGTTTATTATAATGCAGGCAATCAATTACACATCCCCAACGCTGGCCGGCCCGCAGGAAATTTATATGCTCAGCACAAACCAATGTGAAAATGGAATCTCATTTGCCAAATGTCTTTCTCCCCGTACAGCACGATGATTACAGTCTGTGTTTGTTTCAACAGTCGTGTACAACTGACAGTGCCATCATTTACTGCCTGGCTCAGGTCACGTTACTCTAAGGCTTTATTTATTGTGTTACGAAGGCCAGCACAGGAAAAGGACAAGGGTGTCTGTCAGGGATGCCACCGTGTTAAAAAGTGGGCGGGCAGGGCCGCATTCCCAGGGCAGCCGCTGCAACCTCAGCCCCTGGGCCCTGCCTGTGTCTTCGTTGTCACCTCCCCTTGCCTCCAGCTGCCCAGACTCCAGAGCCCCCGCTGGAAGGCAGCTTTGGAACCAGGAGCTCCACAGGTCCTGGAGTCCGATGGACCAGAGTTCAAATTCTGGTTCTCCTACTGTCTAATTGTGGGCAGCAGGGACTCAATCACTGCATCTGGAAAATGGGAGTTTTAACACTCCCTGGCAAGGATATTGTGATGTTTGGGATGTCATAGGTGTTGATAAAGGTTCGTTTGCAGAACTTGAGAAAGAGGTCGTGTAGGCAGAGGTGTGAATGGGAACTCATACCCTGTATTCAAATCTCCCCCAATCTCTTCTGAGACTAGCTGTCTCAGGACGGTTTGTTCCCTTCCTAGTGGGATTTTGCACTTTTATGTGTCCTCTGCAGCGACAGGTAATGTGATTTTGGGAAAATAAAACAGCCGCCTTGCTCTCCTTCTGTTTCTGTCTTTGTAGCAATGCTGGCCTTTCTAGCTGTGTGACCTCCGGCGGGCCAGTCCCTCTGCCTCGCCAAGCCTCAGACCCCTTCTCGGGGAACTGAAGGAGATCACTCCTAAAGTACCTCCCACAGTCTGGCTGGTAGGACACAAGGCGACGGATGTGACAAGAGTCTTGTAAACTGTAAAGTGAGGTTGTCACTGCTGATTGACATCCTTTGGTCAGAAATTCTGGGTTGATCCTGGAGTTTTGCCCCACAAAGCATTGACCCAAATATTTACCCCCACAGCACGAGGCGTCACGTGGGAGCTCAGTCAGTGAGGGGCAGGCAGAGTCTCATGGGTATTGGGCTGTTCTATATTGCATTGTATATTTATTATTTTACATATGTGTTTGTTTAATGGCTTCTCTGCCGTGCCAGTATGGAAGTTCCAAAAGGAAAGACACCAGGTTGCTGTGGGTCGCCTCTGTATCCCTAGCACCTAGCCTCTACATGGCACAGGCTAAGTGCTCAGTAAATAGTTGTGGCTTTAACAGATGAATAAATGAATAAATGAATGGCTACATGGGTAAACTCAACATGTGGGCAACCTCTGTCTTGCAACAGGCGGGCCTGGTGAATGGATATTTACAAGTATCTTCACTATTTGCGATCCCCACAGGGTTAGGCTCTGCCAGGTGTACCCAGCTCTGCCTGGGGTTATGCATTCTATATGTACTCAGAACGTGTGAACTGGTGATGCACCAGCCACCAGTCTGCCTGGCGACTCCTTCTCATGGCTCAGATCAATATCCCGGAAGTAAACTCCCAGGCACTCTGGCATCCCATGTTAGTTTGTCACCTCTACCCCTCCCTAGACTGTAGGCTCCTATAGACAAGCAGCTATGCCTTTTGTATTTTGGGGTCCCCAAAATGTCCAGTGCAGTGCCTGCCTCCAAACAGGTACTTTTCAATCAATCAACGGATCAATCGATCAAGATGGATCATCTTTTCTGAACACTGATCGATGGCCTCTATAGCTTAGAATTCCATTCAAACACCCAGGCCCAAGAAAAAAAAAAGATTCAAGCGCCTATTTTAAAAGTGAAACATGCATGCTGCACTTTGCATTTTGGTCAAGT
The DNA here is from genome assembly GCA_963574885.1 of Lepilemur ruficaudatus. Classification (NCBI taxonomy): domain Eukaryota; kingdom Metazoa; phylum Chordata; class Mammalia; order Primates; family Lepilemuridae; genus Lepilemur; species Lepilemur ruficaudatus. The sequence goes on from CAUYRT010030437.1 coordinate 35,240, forward strand.
GCTTCAGATCAGTGGAAGGGATTTCTTTCTATAAATGTAATTATTAGTCACCATGATGAAGATGATCATAACGAGGGGAGAGCAGAGAGCCCCAGCAGCACGGCTGGGTGGAGCGGGGTATTCCCTCCGCTGACTTGCTTCACTAGTTGACTAACAGACCTTATTCCCTTGCCGAGCTGACGATACCCTGGCGGCGCCAGCTTCCCAGCGTGGAGGGGTGGCGGGAGCAGGCACTGTGGGATCCCAGGGGGGAAAGCAGCCTGCGTTTGCTGCTGCTTTGACAGTTGAGGCTCCGAGAGGGGCTGGCAAACAATGGGAAATGAAACATTTGAGTGGCTGCAAAAAATTCCGTGGGAAATCCCCCCTGGTGGTATTTATGAGCCACGGCTGTGACAAGGAGAGCACTCAGGGCTCTCGATTTCAAGGGTTCCTGAGCAGACCACAGACGGCAACCTCCGGGAGCAGCTCTCCAGGCCACAAAGGGCCAGTCTGTCAGTGCAGGGAAGATGTGGTCCCACGCATGACGGTGGCCGTGACCTGCAATGGCTTGTTCAAGAGGCCACCTACATTTGCAGACTCTGGGCTTCCAAGCCTTCTGCTCTTAAGACAGATCTGTCTGAACTGTCCCTCTAGCTTTTCCCTGGCCTCAGAGCCTCGGGGCTTACCTGACTGAGGGGTTCCCCGGGGCTCAGCCCCCTCTGCAGAACTGTGGGAACCTCAGCCACCTTCGGACCCCTCCCTGGGGCATTTTCTGGTTAGCACGTGGCCTCCTCCTATTTTCTCCCTTCACGTTTGTAATGGACATTTATTTAGCTGTCACCCCCACTCTGCTCTCATTTAGAAAATAAAGTTAACTAATATTAACCAATCCTTGTTTTGCTTTCCTTAGAACTAATAAATATTCAAAATGCCACTATTGCTAATGTTTTGCTGCTGCTGATGTGATATAACTGATGGGTTTATAGATCTGCTGAAAGGTAAGGTTTATAGATTTTTAGAGACACTCAGTAAAGGAGAAAACAGAAACTTAAAGAGGTTAAATCACTTGCCCGTGTTTGTTAGTTGTGAGGTTTCAGTTGCAAAGTGACGAAACTCTAACTTAAATGGACTTAAGCTAGACTGAAACGTATTGAATTTTTTGTTTAGCTGAGAAGCAAGGGCTGCGTAAAGCTTCAGGTATGGCTGGATCCAGGCCCTCAATGAAGTCTTCAGGAATTTGTGTCTCTCTAGCTCTTTGGCTCTGCTCTTCCCTGTATTGGTTTTATGTTCATATGGGTTCTCTCCACCTGTTTTACATCTTCCCAGAGTCAAATCTGGCCTTTTCCCTGGTTGTTTCCATAGAAGTCCAAGAATCAGCTCCAGTGTGCTCTGACAGATTCTGTTGCTCATTGCTGAATAATTTGAGAGTCCAGGTTCTAGTCACTGCTGAGGCCTCGCCAAACCACCTAGACAGAGTAAGAGTGAGCGGTTCCTCAAAGAAAATCAGGGTGCTCTTACCAGAAGAAGAAGGAATGGACGCTGAGTGGACAGGAAGACCCCATAGCCTAAGCCCCTATGTCCCACTGTCACTAAGGGGCGAGCAGACCTGCGCAACAGCTCTGCTTTGAACCTTCTTCAAGCCGCTGGAGACCACCATGGGACCCTCGCATACTCTGTCCTACCCTGTGTCTCCGGCCCAGCCACTGCCGCAGGAATTCAGTCTAGTTAGTACTTTTGAAAATGTGCAGAGGGAGGAAGCCAGAGAGAGCAGGTGTCTTGGTGATCTGTGGCTATGGCACTTCCCTTCCCCTATTTCAACCACCCAGCAATTTCTACGTCCGTTGATACATTCAGTTTCTTTCTACACTTTTATTTAAACAAAGGACTCATCAGATTTTTTTTTAAGCTTGAAAATCAGCAATTTTTCTGGAACTCCTCTCCGCTCACCGGTTCAGAAAGAGGCAAGAACTTGACCAAGGCCACGGGCACGTCTGAGAAACCACAGCTCCGGATCCCCATCTCCTGGCCTTTGCACGTGCAGCCTTGCAGACTGGGCAGGGGACTGGGGGCAGAGACCATCACACACACCCCTGCCCTACCTTCCGGATTTATTAGCCAACCGTGCAGACCCTGGACAAGGGGAGCAGCTTCCAAGGGCAGAGCAGGAAGAGGGAAATTTTGTAAAGTTTCTTTCTAGTCTCTGGGTTCCCTGCACCCGAGGACTCAGGCTGCAGGTAGAATCCCGCCAGGATGGAGAAAAGCAGCTGGATTCCTGCTCCTCTCTCCCAGTCCTGGAAGCTTACATCACCCTCCGGAGAACTTACACGCATCAGCCATGTGCTTCTGTTTAGGAGGATGTTTACAAACAAATGTTCCGTCCTCCGGGCGTCTGGGAAGCTCCTAGTCTCTGTACACCAGGCCCTGCCATGTATTTCAAACACAGCTTTCTGCTGTGCTGACCAGACCTAACCCTCCTAGTTAACCCTTCAGAGCTGTCCAATGTCCCTGGAACGGTGTGCTAAGCGCTTGCCATGTATGGTTTCATTGAATCGTCCCAACAACCCCATAGAGTAGGTACTATTATTATTTTCATTTTATAGGTGTCGAAAACGGTGCAGAGAGATGAATGAATTTGTCTGAGGTCCTCAGCCAGGTTCAAACCAGGCAATCGAAGTCAAACAGGGCAATTGAGCTCTTAGTCCCGTTGCTACGCTGGATGCACAAGGAGCACGTCGGACCAGGAAGCTGCAGGGTGATGCCGGCACCCGTGCCCAGACAGACAGAAAGTTCTCTGCTTCCTTCGGGCCCTGCCACTGCCCAGGGGCTTCCAGCTGAGCTTGTGTCATCCTTTTATTTCCTCCTGTCACCTGGTGTCCTCAGCAAACACGCACGGGGGATTACAAGGAGAGAAGGATCCCATTACCAGGTGGGCATGGCTCCGAGGGTGCCGGGCGGACACAGGTAAGTCAGGTAAGGAGAGGCGCACGGCCTCATTGCTTAGACTACCTTGCAGTAGCTTATTGAATTAGCGTGATTCTTAACATCTCCCGCTTGGATCGGCTCCAGGCCGGCCAGCTGCTGCATTCACCACCACGCGGCTCGCCTTAACTCAATTAACTAAGCCGGGCTGAGCCGGGCTGAGCTGAACTCAACAAGTTTTCCTTAAGCGCTGAGCTGGCTTCAGGGGTGGAAAAAAACTAACAACAACAAAAGAGCTCAAGACGCCGACTTAGCCCTTCGGGGCTTGCCTTGCGCACTTAGCGGAGCAGACGGGCCACGTTTTCTAAGTGCCACCTTCATGATTTCTGCCGTATCTGCGCTCCCACTGCGCTGCGAGTTCATTTGTATTTTTCTTTTAATAAACTTCCTTTTTCAAACTTAAATAAGTTAATTTTTTGATGTATGCAGGGCAAGTTGACACGCCATACAATTAAGCATTTTAAAGTGGACAGTTCAGTGGCATTTAGTACATACAGTGGGTGCAACCGTCACTTCTGTCCAGTTCCAAGACATTTTTATCACCCCAGAATAAAACCCCGTAGCCAGTAAGCAGTCACACCCCGTCCCTCCTCCCCTCAGCCCCTGGCATCCACCAATCTGCTTTTTGTCTCTAGGGATTTATCTTTTCTGGACATTTCACATTAATGGAACCCTATAATATTTATCCTTTTGGTCCTGGCTTATTTCACCCAGTGTCATGTTTTGAGGTTTAGCTACACTTTAGCATTTGTCAGTATTTCGTTCCTTTTCATGGCTGAATAATATTTCACTGTGTGGATATAGCACAATTTATTTATCCATTCATCCATTGATAGATGTCTGAGCCGTTTCCACCTTTTGGCTGTTGTGAATAGTGCTGCTAACTATGTTCAGTTTTATTTTTTATTTAAACATTTTTTTAGAGATGGGGTCGCCCAGGCTAGAGTGCAGGGGCATGATCATAGCTCACTGCAGCCTTGACCTCCTGGACTCAAGTGATCCTCCTGCCTCAGGGTCCTGAGTAGCTAGGACTACAGGTGCACACCACCATACCCTGCTAATTTTTAAATTTTTTTTGTAGAGAGAGGGTCTTGCTGTATTGCCCAGTCTGGTCTAAACTCCTGGCCTCAAGTGATCTTCCTGCCTCAGCCTCCCAAAGTGCTGGGATTACAGGCATGAGCCACTGCACCCAGCTTAAATAAGTTTATTTAAAAGGAAACTCTACACCACGACCATAAATGGGAAACCTGCATTTTTCTAATACATGACAAAATACATACATAATTATTAGAAGTAAAAATTTCACTTCTGTAGCACCTAAAACCATCCCTGGAGCGATCAGATGCCATAGTAAAAAGCCAGGGCTCTCAGACTTGAGTTTGAATCCTGACTTTGCCATCTGTGTGACGCTGTGCCAATGCCCTGTCCTCCCTGAGCCTCAGTTTCTTCCCTTGTAAAATGATAATACTTATAATTCTTTCCCCCATATTTGTAAGAATTGAATCTATAAGTGGTGAGCACCGTGCCGGGCACATAGGAAGCTGGTGGGTAGGAATACAAGTCCTAACCACAGCAGCAGTAATAACATTATCAGCTGACAAAGCAACTATGTGCTGTGTGCCAGACACTGGGAGAAGCACCCTCCCTGTGTCATCTCATATAATCCCCTGGACGCTCTAGGAGGCACGTATTATTACCCCCATTTTGTGGATTGGAAAACAGAGGCAAAGAGAAAGGAAGTCAGTAGTCAAAGGCTCCACACAGCCCAAGACTCAGACAGTAGGAGAAGGAACTAAGGATGTTCTGGGTTGTAAGGGCTGTCCCAGGGCAGGGGTGACTCGGTGCACAATGGCTGTCTGGGTCCCTGAGGTCCAGCCCTGGCAACTCGCTGCAAACCTGGCCCCGTGGCTCTGTCCTTGCTGGGCTTCTTCCAGGAATGTGTCTTTATTTAGTCGCTCTCTCTCAGTCTGCCAAGTTGACTTGCCTCTAGCCGTTTCATGTGCTTCACCTGCCCTTCCTGCGTCCCGTCACCAGGGACAAATCCGGTGTCCCTAAAACTCTTCTCTCTGCCGTCTCTCTCTGTCTCTCTCTCTTTCTCTATTTCCGTGCTGTCTCTGAGCCCTCAAGACTGCCATGACTGTCACGCAGCCCCTTGCTAATTACCCACCCCTGGTGCAAAAATTAGCACGTCTCAAGTTCACATGTATCCATTATACCTTCATCGACAGGGAGGCAGTCGCATAATTCACAGTTTCAGTCTGCAGTGGGGAATCCCGTCCTGCCCATCCACGGTGACACTAGCACGGGAGGGTCGCATTAGACTCCTAGAGCTGCCATCACCAGTGACACAAACCTGGGGGCTTAAAACAACAGAAATTTATTCACCCACAGTTCCGGAGGCCAGAAATCCAAAATCAAGGTATTGGCAGGGCCGCGCTCCTTCTGCGGGCTCTAGGGGACAATCCTCCCTTGCCTCTTCCAGCTTCTGGTGGCCCCCGGCATTCTTTGGTTCGTGGCCGCATCCCTCCAAACTCCACTTCTGTTGTCACCTGGCTCCTTTGTGCATCTCTGCGTGTCCTTATCTGTCTCTTACAAGGACACTTGTCGCTGGATTTAAGGCCCATCCTAATCCAGGATGATCTCGTCTTGATCTTTATCTTAGTTACATCTGCAGAGACCCTATTTCCTAATAAGATGACATTCTGAGGTTCTGGATGGACACAAAGTTTAGGGGGATACTCTTCAACCCACTATAGCCGTCTTCAAATAGAAGAGGTACCTGGTGTTCTTGGCAACTGCCTTCTTGTGTATCTGAGCCCAGTGGGCACAGATATAAAAGGGTCTAATTCTCCTCCAAAGACAGTTGTCAGCCACATTCTTGCCAATCTCCCTGTATCCCAGCCTTTAGTGGCGTCATGGGCAGATCATGTCACTTTGTGACCACTTTCAAATATGAAAAAGGTCAGGCCAGGCCAATTTGAAACACCCACCTACCCCGCATCTCCTAGCTTGGGTTGGTCTCACAGCCTGGGGCACCTGGCGTGGACCTGGCCACCTCCTGCCTCTCCTGCCTGTGGTCCTGGTTCCCAAAGGACACCAATGCGGCAGTGACCCAAGTCACCCAGATGTCTTTGCTTTAGATTCCACTGATGTGTGAATGCACACCCAAGAGCAGGTTTCCAAACTTCTTCAGCCCAGGAAATTAGTTTTCCAAGGATCATCCTACCTCCCTGGTGTTCCCCAGAGCACACCTGGTGAAACGCCACCCAACGTAAAATACGGCCAGAGATAAAGTGTGTCCACAACTGTCATGTCTGCATAGCACTGGAAGATGGGCTTTTGAGTAAACACAGCAACTGTGGAACGATTTTGTGATTCATTCAGAAAACTGGCTTCCAGATCACCGTGGATAAGACCCAACTTGGCTGGAAGATTGCAATCCCTCGGTAGAGCCGCACGGACTAAATTGGCCGAATTTTATTCTGAGAAAGGATCAGAGACCGAAACTGCTCTGATTTCCCTAAACCCAGGAGGATGTAACTTTCACGTTTAAAGGCAGGTCCTTTCCACAAAAATTTGCATTAATAGTGTAGTCCTATAACTTACGCAATTACGTTATGCAAATTCAATGATAGAGACTCGGCAGAATAATAATTAACAATAATAATAATGTATTAATAATCACGAGAAAAAAAGAAAGAATTAATGAATAAATGCAAGTGCCAGGCAAGGTTTCACCTGCCAGTCTTCTCTCGGTGTGGATCTGGGGTCCCCTCAGTAAGTCTGCTCCCCAGCCTCTCAGCCTGAACACGAGTCTAGTATTTAGGTAGCTGTTGCTTTCCTATCATATAACCTCCAAAAGCTGGCCGACTTCTTCATCTGTTGTTCAGCTAAGCCATCAGCAACCTTCTGGAATGCTGGAGAAAACCCAGCTGCCTTGGACCAACTGGGAGAAAGTACACCAGCCCCGAACTCAATGTCTTTCTGAGGATTTCCAAGGATAATTTCTTTCTTTCTTTTTATTTTGTTGGAGCAGGAGAGCAGGAAAGAGATTTTACTTTGCCTGCAAAGGAGGAAAAATGGCAGACCTTCTCCCAAGGGTAATTTCTAACCATAGCCTGTGTTCCCCTCAGGAGTTCTCAGCAAGGATCAGTTTATCCACTTAGCTGACAGCCCACTACGGGTGAGAGGGGTGGGGGTTTGGAAAGGGTCAGCTGCCTCAGGGACATAGAGCCAGTTCTCCATGTCTCTCAGCTTTGTCCTCCTGCACAGAAGCTCCCCCTGCCCACAGAATGATGCCCGAACTCAAGGCATCATTTCTGTGCTGGCCCCAGCCTACCTTAGGAGCTGAGCCCCCTCCAAGGAAGGGTCTGCTTCTCATTCATCTGCCAGTCTGCCCTGCCCTGAGCATACGTTTCAGCAGGTTCAGTGGATGAATGTCAGATAAGTAAAAACATAACCTGCATAAAACTCGGGTACTACATGCTCCAGTCTCAGCGTAGCGTCATGTCAAAAAAAATGTCTTTTTAGGTGGGGCACAGTGGCTCATGCCTGTAATCCCAGTGCTTTGGGAGGCTAAGGCAGGAAGATCACTTGAGGCCAGGAGTTCAAAACTAGCCCGGGCAATGTAGCAAGACCCCATCTCTACAAAAAATTTAAAAAATTAGCCGGGTGTAGTGGTGCATGCAGGAGGATCACTTGAGCTCAGGAGTTCAAGGCTGCAGTGAGCTATCATGACACCACTGCACTCTAGCCCAGGCAGCAGAGCAAGACCCTTTCTCAAAAAAAAAAAAAAAAAAAAAATTCTCAACTGGAGAACAATTTAAATCTTTACCAAATTTCTCCAGGAACACTCACACACACACAAATGCTATTTTAAAAGGTCAAAAGCAAAAAGATTGAACTTTTATATCTCACCAGCATGGCAGTTCGCCCCCAAATTTCTCTCAAATTTCTCCAAACTCTCCTTCAGATCTATCGTCTCTCATCTTCTTCCTGTCTCCCCTTCCAAAAATAACTTCCACTCTTTCCTGGTAAGCACTTGGGCTCTGGGGCACATCTTGCTGAGTTCAAATTTAGTTTTGTCACTGTCTAACTTGGGCAGCTAGCTGGCACATAGTAAGTGCTTGATAAATGTAACTCATTGTTGCTTTTATTATTATTCAAATCCTGTTGGCTCTTCCAATATTTTTTTTCACTTGGCCCATTTTGCTGTTGACACATGAAGACATGTGTATTCATTTCCTAGGGCTGCCATAAAAAATTGCCCCAAACCTGGGGGCTTAAAACAATAGAAATCTACTCCGCCACCATTCTGGAGGCCAGAAGCCCAACATCAAGGTAGCAGCAGGGCCATCTCCCCTCCAGAGGTTGCGGGGGACATCTCGGTCCTTGCCTCCTTTAGCTTCCGGTGGCTTTTGGCTTTCCTGGGGCAGTGGCTGCATCACCCCAACTTCTGCCTCTGACTTCACGTGGGCTTCCCCTCTGTGTCTCTTCCCTGTGTGCGTCCTACAAAGACACTTGTCGTAGCATTTAAGGCCCACTCAGATAATCCAGAATGATCTCATTTTGAGAACCTTAACTTAATTACATCTGCAAAGACCGCTTTTCCAAATAAGGTCATATTCCCAGGTTCTGTGCAGGGGGGTGCGGGGAGGGGTCAGCATGTGGACATATCTTTTGGGAGGAGGTGGGCACCATTTATTTATCCCACTGCAAAATGACACTGGGTCCTTCCCCGTCAGGGTGGCAGGCAGGGAGAGGGCTGCACACTCACATAATTCTTCTCTTCCTTTTATCCTTGTTGTGATGTGTAAATCAAGCCAGCAGCCAGTACCAAGTACCTGTGAACGCGGAGGAAAGAGAGGCAGATGGCAGAGAGGCCTGTCACCTTCTCCTTTTCACTGGCATTCGTGCCACTCTTTAAATGGTGCAAGTTCGTTGCCACAGAATACCGACCTGCAGGAACTACCGCATCCCAGGTGGGCTGAGTGTGCCGTGGCAGTAAGCGTCGGATCTCAGCCACAGGGTCCAACCCTTGGGCAGATGCACCCTGTCCCAGGACTGGAGACAGAGCATCCTCGCTGTCCCACCCAGAGAGGTCAGCTGCCCGCGCGTGGCTGGCGGTGGGGGCGGCTCAGGTTAGTTAGCTGTTGTTCCCCTGTGTTAAGATTCCTGCCTTGGCTGCACTGAAGGAATCTGAGAGGCTGGGACTTCACTTGATTCAAATTGCAATCAGCCAGCCTCTTGGCTCGTGCATTTATCTACCCAGAACTATTTTTGGTGTGTGTTCATAGACAGCACACACCAAAGTATTTGGTATTTGAGATGCAGGCGTGAAGGATGATTAAAGTGAGCTGCTAATGAGTGTGCCTAAAATAGACATACTCTGCGTGTGTGTGCGTGCAAGCGTGTGTGCTCCGTTGTGTGTCTACAAAGCAGATGTCTACAAACCTGCCCTCAGGTGACCTCACGATGTTCACGAGCTGTTGCTGCTGGATCAGCCAAGGTGTCCCTGGATGGCAGATGGAAATGGACAACTGGGTACTGTGCTCCTCCGTCTGGGTCCTACCTGTCCTTCAAAGCCTCGCCCAACCCACTTTACCCAGGAGGCCTCGCTCAACTCCCCGCTGAACTGCTAGACCAGGGACCGCAAATAGATTTCATCTCAGGTGCCAACGGGGATCGGATTGGCAGGGACAACCTGGAGCACGGGATTGAGGGGGATGCTGAGAACAGATCTGGGCTGGGATGAAGGGTGCTCTGTTCGTTTCCCGGGGCTGCTGTAACAAAATACACAAACTGCATGGCTTGAAAAAACAGAAATTTATTCTCCCCAATGCGGGAGGCGGGGAGACTGCAATCCAGGTGTGGTGGGGAGGACCACGCTCCCTGCTAAGCCTCGTGGAGGGGGAGATCCTCTCTTGCCTTTTCCAGTTTTGGGTGGCCCTGGGAGTTCCTTGACTTGTGGCTGCATCACTCCAACCGCTGTCCCCATCGTCACACAGCTGTCGTCCATGTCCTCGAATGGCATTCTCCTCCGTGGGCATGTCTGCGGCCAAACTCCCTCTCCTTAAACGGACACCAGCCATTGGATTAGGACCCATGCTAATGACTTCATCTTAACTTGATTGCAGCTGCAAAGACCACATTCACACGTGCCACGGGTTGGGGCTTCAACATATCTTTTGCGGGGGACACGCTTCAACGCATAACAGATGCCGTAATTAGGAATATCTGGCATTGGTGAGGGAAGAGAAGGGGCCATCTATTTGCTAATTTTGCCCTCGTGCATTTAATTTTAGTATCGTTTAGTGGGAAATGAACACAGTCTGCCATGACTACTGATTATCTATCTTTGTTTTTATTTTATTTATTTATTTATTTATTGAGACAAGGTCTTGCTCCATTGCCTGGGCTGGAGTGCAGTGGCAACATCATAACTCACTGCAGCCTCCAACTTCTGGGCTCAAGTGATCTTCCTGCCTCAGCCTCCTGAGTAGCTGGGAACTACAGGCCTGTGCCACCATGCATGGCTAATTTTTAAAAACATTTTTTTAGAGAGGGGAACTCGCTATGTGCCCCAGGCTGGTCTCGAACTTCTGTCCTCAAGGGATCCTCCTGCCTCAACCTCCCAAAGTGCTGGGGTTACAGGTGTGAGCCACTGCACCTGGCTTATTTATCTTCTTAAATAGATCAAAAGTCCCTTGAGGACAGGGACCACAGCTTCAAGCCCTTGTATTTCTCCACCATCTAACCCAGGATCTGGGCAGCTGTAGCGGGCACTCAATAAATACTTGTTCAGTCATTAAATTTCACTGTTTGGACTCTGCAATTAGATCAAGAAAAGGTCTCTGAAACACAATCTTCTGAGGGCTTTGGAATGTAAAGTTGGGTGCTCACTTAAGAGCTGGACGGTGTATACCAGGGTGTCTCCGGCTAACGGGACAGCCCTGTCATTGTTCAGCGAGATTACGACGTCAGGCTCATCCATCAAATTCTCCTCTGAGTAGCTTGGTTTTCCTAACGGAATGCAGTGTCCTAAACAAGAAGGGAAGCGTCATAACGTGGGGTTTTATGTGGGCTGGTTTCTAGCTGTGAGCTATGGACCTGAAATGATAGTTAAATCGATGCAGAGGCTCTAAGCTGCAGACTGTGAATCCGGGCGTCCGTAAAACCCAATTATTGACAGCGCTGAGTGCATGCATCGCAGGCCACTCTCCCAGCCTTGACTGGGGCTCTCTCTCTCTCTCTCTCTCTCTCTCTCTCTCTCTCTGGCCAGAAGCAGCCCAAGAGAAATGGAACTATGATGGCTAGCTGATTGCTTTGCAGTCTGCATGACAGACCACTCCCTAACAAGACTCTAGGTCAAATGCTCTTTTGCATTCTGTGGATCTGTTGGGGAGAAATTAGCTCTCGGTGGTATTTCCAATTATGGAGAAAAGTGATCCCTCCCTGCTCTGGCTATATAATGTGTCTGGCAGTGCACCGAGAGGCAGGAAGCCCGTCTTCTACCCTAGCCTCTTCTACCTGTCTTGCGGCGTAACCTTGGCAGTGACAACCTCTCGGCTTCTTCGCTGCCTCCTCTGTCGTGTTCCACCTTTACCGCCTCACAGTCACGTGCTAGGCTAGATGGGGCAAGCCTCTGCATCTTTTAGCTCCCCCAGAAGGACTGGACCCAGGTAAATGCAAAGTGTAGCCATTTCCTTTGTGTTTGCTGCGTGTCTTACTGACATGCGGAATCTTTGAGTAATGGCAAAGTGGATGGATTTACACAATTGGTTTTTCCTCCCCTGCTAGGGAGGCTCGAGGTATTCCAGGGGTACCGTATGACCGCTCACCTCGTCTACGGAGTGGATGCTGATATGCCCATTTCTTAGTCCGCAAATGGAGGCAGCGTGGCCTCTAAGTGAGCCACGGTGACACTGGGACTAATGCCTGCTCCTACTCTTGTGTGGGGCTTCACCACCTAGGGGACACTCAGGAGATACTGGCTCTGACACTACTATTAAGTCACATCTCAGGCCATTCTCTCACCCTCCCTCCACTCCAGCCAGCCTGACTTTTTAAAATTTCCTCAGAAGCATCAGGTGCTTTCCCGCCTCAAACTGTGCACACCTGTTCTGCCCTGAGGGAGGCTGGTCCTGCTCATGTTTCCTCTGGGTGATCTGTACCGTCCTCAGCCTCAGCGTCAGTGTCACTCTGCAGTGAAGTCTTCGTGACTCACAGGCTTTGTCAGGCCCCCACCGTGTTATGTTCTCATAGGCACTGCTTTCTTCCTGCCCAGGGCTTATCAGACCTGTGACTGAATACTTATAAGTTTAATGTTTGTCTTCCCTTCCAACGATGAGTTCCATGAGCCCTTTTTGCCTTGCCCTGTTCAGTACTTGATCCCAGCACTGAGCAGGCACCTAATAAATATCTGTAGAATGAGTGGATGGATGAATGGATGGACAGATGGATAGAGATATGGATGGATAATGGATGGATGGATAGACAGATGGATGAATGGAAGGATAGATGGATGATGGATGGACAGATGGATGAATGATGGATAGGTGATGGATGGATGGTGGATGGATGTATAGATGGACAGGTGGATGAATGGATAGATAGATGCATGATGGATGGAAGGATGACTGATAGATGAAGGATGGATGGATGGTGGATGGATTGATGAATGATGGATAGATGGGTAGATGATCGATAGATGGATGAATGATATGGATGGATGGGAAAAGGATGGATGGATGGACAGATGGTGGATGTATGGATGAATGATGGATGGGTTATGGATAGATGGATGGTGGTGGATGGATGGATGGATGATGGATGGATGGATGGATATAGTATGTATCAATAAATATGAGTGTAAACCACATGATTAGTTTTCATCATTGAGAGAAACTTCTAAGAAAGTTCTAAGTTGCAAATGTTCAGGGAAATTCATGGATGCAGACCCAGGATACATGTCAGCAGGGCCATGCTCTCTCTGAGTCTCTGGGTAGAATCCATCCTTGCCTCTTCCGTCCTTCCGATGGCGGCCATCCACCCTTGGCATTCCTTGGGTTGCAACGGCATCACTCCAATCTCTGCTTCCATAGTCACACTGTTTTCTCCCTGTGCGTCTCTGTCCTCACATTGTTTTTCTTCTTCTTATGAGGACACCAGTCATATTGGTTTAGGGGCCCACCCTACTCCAGTGTAACCTCATCTCAACAAATTACATTTGTGAGGACCCTTGCTTGATGTTTCCAAACAAGGTCACATTCTGAGGTTACTACGGATTAGGACTCAACATATCTTTTGGGGAGATACAGTTCAACCCATAGCAATCTGTGACACAGCAACCCCTCTCTGGGTTGTGTATCCTAGAGACATGCCTGTGTAGGATCATAAGGACACGTGTGTGAGGATGTTGGTGGCAGCCAAGTGTGTCCCAGCAAGGAGCCAGAGGTGACCTATGTGTCTCTGACGGGGGAAGCAGGTAAACCAGACATGACACATGCAGATAATGGAATAATACGCAGCAGGCAGAAATAAAGCACACGGCACTGGATTTCCATATATCATCAGGGATAGATCTGAAACACATAGTGTGAAATGAAAAAAAGTAGGAACTAGACTGAGATTGATGACACAATCCCATGGACATAAATTTAAAATATACACTCACCGCACAAGACTATATAAGTTTCATAAGCACTGGAAAGTGGGTTGGAAGGATTTATTTTGCAGACACTGGAGTCGCTGCCTGTGGGAGGCAGTGAGAAATGCCAACAGGAGACGAAGGCAAAAAATAATAAAACAAGGCACAAGAGGGGCCTTGAACAGACAAATGGTGAACGTGTGGCATAAACTGAGAAGTGGGATTCTACAAACGCGCCCACCTGGGGGCCAAATTTTGCGAAGAGGGAAGGAATCACGAAAAGGATTAATGAGCGTCGGTTGCATACGGGGCCAGGCGGAGCCCGTGTCCTGTGAGCATGCGCGGCGGAGACTCTTGCGCAGAGCCGGGCTTGGGCTGGGAAGAGGCTCAAAGCTAAGACCCGGAGAAGGACAGGAGCTGCGCAGGTGAGAGTTAAGCAGACAGGTCCGTGCAGAAGGAGCAGCAGGGTGTAAGAGCCCCCAGCAAAGCCCAAGCTGGCCGGGGCTGGGATCAGCCTAGGGGCGAGGGCACAATCTCCATGGCCCCTCGAAGGAAGGAGAGGGGACAGAGCTGGGGGGGGGGTGTCACCCACTCAGACATCTACAGGGACCAGGTGGTGGAAATGAGCAAATGACCCAGGTGCATATTAAACACTTCCACGAAGATTTATGGGCCGTCCTATATCCCAGAAACCCCGGAGGCCCCAAGACTTTCTTTTCCTCACTTTTGATGGAGACAGGGGTGCTGGCTTCTTAAGAAAGACGATAATGGAGTGTGATGAGAAGAGGTAGCTGCCTCAGGTTGGGGAACATTAGAGAGCGATGGAGCTTTCAGAAAAAACAAGGAGGGGACGTCCCAGCTCAAGGGGACAGTTGCCACTTAGCTTCAGATGAAACCAGCCCCGCCCAGATGTGCTCCCAAGGTTGCCAGATCTTTCCGGCTCCACCCAAACGTGGTCCTAATGTTGTCAGATCTTTCCTTTTTCAAGAGAAGCCATTAAACTGGATTCGTATGTGAAATATTTTCATGGGACATGTTAAAATCAAATTGAACCACAATGAGGTGCCACATCACACCCACTAGGATGGCCATAATAACACAGAAAGTAACAAATGTTGTTGAGGACATGGAGAAATTGGAACCCTTGTGCATTACTGGTGGGAAAATAAAATGGTTTAGCCACTGTGGAAAAGTTTAGTGGTTCCTCAAGAAGTTAAACACAGAATTATCCTGTAACCCAGCAATTCCACTCCTCGGTATAAGCCCCAAAGAATTGAAAGCAGGTACTCAGACAAGTATATCCACATGCACGTTCATAGCAGCACTGATCACAATGGCCAAATGTCCATCATGACACGTGCTGCAACGTAGACAAATTTGAAAACATTGTGCTAAGTGAAAGAAACCAGACACTAAAGGTCACACACTGTGGGATTCCATTTATATGAAATGTCCAAACAGGCAAATCCATAGAGACAGAAAGCATATTAGTGGTTGACAGGGGCTGGAGGGAGGAGTACGGGAGTGAATGAGTAATGGGTACTGGGTGCCCATTTGGGGCGATGAATATGTTTTGGAACCAGATAGAGGTGGTGGTTGCACAAGATTGTGAATGTGCTGAATGCCACCGAATTGTTCACTAAAAATGCTTAATTTTATATTATGTGAATTTCACCTCGATTTTTAAACAATTGGGAAAATGAAATTCAAATATTTAAGAAAAAAAAATGTGAGCCAAATGGATTCCAATGGCTGCAATCTGAACCCCGGGGTGCCAGTTTCTAAGCCTGGTGGTGCAGGGCTTACATTCAGAATGAGCCCCACAGACGATCTTGGGCAGAGCTGCAGGGGTAGGATCCCTGTCTTACTGGGAGGGAGACTGAGGCTCCAAAGAGGTACAGTGATGGGATCAGAGTCAAGTGCAAGAGCTGGGGCTGGGGGCCAGAGTGTGGTCTGCAAGGACGGTTGATCCTGGGCTCCCTGTGGTTGGGGCTGAGAGCTACAGACCACATGAGAAGGGTGGTGGCTATTGCAGCAGGTGGCGGAAGGAGGATGCCTGAAAGTTCTGCTCATCGAAGTCCCCTTGGAACTGTCACTCCTCCCTCACAAGGCCCAGAGAACTCACTGTGAATCTAAGTCCATTCAGCAATGTGGAGTTGAGCACCTACTATGCACAAGGCACGCACCACATGTGAGAGTATTAAAAGTAGCCAGTGTGAACGCTCAAGGGTTCACCCCTACAAAGCACGTTCTGCAGAGGGCCTCTCTGCTGCTCACAGTAACGCTGTGATATAGAGGCGAGTGGCCACATGCATTGCACGCATGCATTCAGCTCACACAATGTATGCATTTAACTCCCACAAATTCAACTATGTGCAGTTGGCCAAAAAGAAAAGAGAAAAATGCTCATTGAAAGGGTGTAGACCTGTCTTGTCCTCATTCGAACTTGCCACACAGGAAGCACGGAAATGGCGTATATGGATCTGTTCTTCCAATAGTCTCCACTCTCGGCAACCTTTCCTGGAATGAGCAGCTCTCTGTGCTAAGTGGGATTCTACAGCCGGATTTCTCGGCCTCGGAACTATTGACATGCTGGGCTGGATAATGATTTGTTGTGGGGCTGTGTCGTGCACTGAAGGATGTTTAGAGACATCCCTGGCCTCTACCCGTTAGATGCCAGTAGCGCCCATCCCCATCCCCCATTGTGACAACCAAAAATGTCTCCAGGCATTGCCAGATATCACCTAGGGGGCAAAATAGCCCTGGTGGCAAATCACACTGGTCTGGAGTTTAAAACGCATATTCAGTGGTGCTCAGCTAGAGCGTGGGATCCATGGCGAGGCTGGGGGGAGGAAGGAAAGTGACTGGGTTAGGACATTTGCTGAGATTTGTGGCCCTGCCATACATTTGGCGGGGGTGGAATTAAAGGATTTTCATGGAAGTTTTTTCCTTCCCACTGACTGTAGAATCTAGCACCCATACACGCTGCAACTCAAAGGCAGTATTATCATCCCCTCCCATAGGTGAGAAAACCCAGGATCACAGGGAGCAAGTCACTTGCTCAAGGTCTCAGAGCTCATGAGTGAGGAAGAAGAGATAAGAACCCAATCTGTTTTACTCTGAAACCCCTTCCATTTTTATTTTTCCTTTTATTTCCCCTCGCTCACTGTTTCACCTCCCTGTCTGCAAGAGGAGCCCAAGGGACACCAGGGTGCCAGAAGGCAGAGTCCCTTCACAGGCTCTCACTGCTGCAGGTGGCGCTCAGCAATCACCTGCCTGCCTCTTGGTTCCTCATGAGGCCCAGGAAAATTTAGATTCCAAAAGGTATTTATCAAGCTTTGTATTACTTGGGACTCTTCCAATTGTGAGAGATCAAAAACTAACGCAGACTAGCTTAAGCCAAAGAGGGACTCTATTGGCTCATCTAACTAGCAAGTTCAAGGGGTGATGGCTTCAGGCGTGGCTGGATCAAGGGGCTCCCATGGTCATCAGGACGTTGTTCTCTCCATTTTTGTTTTCATCTCTGTTGCCTTCATTCTCAGGCCAACTCTTCCATCTGTTGTATAAACACAGCCAACAGCAGCACTGAGTTTTAAAACTTGACCTTTTGGAAACCCAGCAGAAAGATTTCCTCCCTCCTAAGAGTTCCATCAACATTCCTGAAGTTGGCTCTGATTGTCCCAGCCCCAGTCTCCTGGCCAGGGGCTTGTGAGCCTCTCCACGGTCAGGTCCAGGCCATCTGCTCACTTCCAGGGTTTGAGAGTAAGGTGAACCCAAAATCTCACAGAAAAGAGGTGGGAGGAGGAAGAGTAGGATGCGGTGGCCACCCCCAGAAAACCACAGAAGTCCCTGCCGCCTCCGCTTTCACGGCTCCGATCTGTGGGAAACTTGTAAGACACAGCCCGGGTGAGGAGCGAGTGGGGGTGCCTTGGGAGGAACCTTCCAGAGGCCCAGCCAGGCAGCTTTGGCACAGCCCTTTGCAGAGTCCATCTGTTTGCATAAAGCTCCGCTGATCCCCACCTTCAGCCAGCCCTTGAGCACACTGGTCAAAGTGGGGTTTTTTAAAGTGGTTTGTGAGACTTTCAAACGGTGCCCACGGGGAGGGAAGTGAGAGGGAGGAGGGGGCGGGGAAGAAACAGCTTCTTTAAGGGATGGGCCTGGGCAGGAAAACAGGGGCCACCACATACCACCAAGGCACAGCAAGAACTGGGCTACGTAGGTGCAGTACACGATGTCATTTCATCCTCGTGACAACCGTATCTCATCGCTGCTGTTTTACAGGTAAGGACCCGAGGCTCAGAGAGGTTCAGTGTCATGGCCGGCGTCTCACTTATACCCGAGCAAATGTCCCTCCTCCCTGAGAGGCACCCTGCCCTCAGGTGGTGGCACTGGGGCTGGAAGCCAGCCCTGTCTGCCTCGAAGTCCAGAGCTTGTCCCCCGTCCCGCAGGGACCCCTCCACGCTGGTGAGCCCCACGAAACCTCCTCAGCGCTTCGTTCCAGTCTTTTAACTTCGAGCCCCGTCAGCGAGTTCTTTATTTCCACAAATGGTGCCATTAAACTAACGGCTCCGGGAACCATAGGCTGGCCTCAGAACAGGCACACGTCTCCCCAGCCATCCCCTCTGGCTTTCAAAGAAACGCGTTAGAAATTCCAGGAGCCGAGGCCCAGCTGGAAGCATTTCACGGGCCACCATTTTGCTTCAGGATGGCAAAAAAAAGAACCGCACACCTTGAACTTGAGCTCCTCGCCTGCAGCCTCTTGGCCGGCCAGCGCTCAATAAGGCCGGGCCCGTCCCCTCCTTCAAAAGTCCCTGGTAAAAGGGCGGTAGCAGACCTCATGAGGCAAAAAGGCAGAGAAGCCAGGGTTGAAATAGAGGCCTCTTTCTGTTTGGTCAACGAGCAGCTGCGAAGGATGCGTAGGACGGGGCTAAATTTACTAGTTCCTTTCTGTCTCGGAACAGCAGCGACGGGGCTCTGCACGCAGCTGTCTCGCTTCGCCTGAGTCTTTTGCAGGCACCAACATGCACAGAGGTTGGCTCTCCAGGAGGAGGAATCCTTTATAGATTTTGTTCCCTTCCTGCTTTGAGCAGGACTCTCTGCAACGCAGGGCGCAAGAATCCCGTGCCAATGGGTAGGAATGTGTCGCCGCCTCCCAGACCCGGGGTGCAAGTGTTACCTTTTAGAAACAGGCTGCACGACAAAGATATACCCAGGCCTGGAGAAGGCAGCTTGGGGCCACACCCCAGAAAACCACAGAAGTCCCTGCCGCCTCCGCTTTCACTGCTGAGACCTGTGGGAAACTTGTAAGACACAGCCCGGGTGAGGAGCGGGTGGGGGCGCCTTGGGAGGAAACTTCCAGAGGCCCAGCCAGGCGGCTTTGGCACAGCCCTTTGCAGAATCCATCTGTTTGCACAAAGCCCAGCTGAGCGCCACCTTTAGCCAGCCCTTGAGCATACTGGTGGAAGTCAGGGGTTTTTTTTTAAAGTGCTTTGTGAGACTTTCAAAAGGTGCCCACGGGGAGGGAAGTGAGAGGGAGGAGGGGACGGGGAAGAAACAGCTTCTTTATTTCTAGCCTTGCTTGAATGGCTTCTTGACGGTTACTGCCACAGTTTTGCTGACTCAGAAAAATCCCACAGTCGCTCACCGGAAACACAGCTGTTAGGCAAAAATAACCACAGAGCTGAGCGTGGTGCACCTTCCAGAGAAGATGGCAGAAAACCTCAAAACAAAACAGAGAAATACAAAACATAAGAGACGCTGTTCAAAAAAAAAAAAAAGAACAAAAAAAAAACCCCACAGCAGCTCACTGACTCATCTGAGCTGGTGTCTTTCACCTGGTCACTTGTAGGTTCAGCAACAGCTTTGAAAAGGAGCAAAGTTAATTTGGCTGCTTTTTCCACTGTAGTGGGTTTAACAGAGTGTCGCCTCCACCCCTGCCAAGTAAAAAAAAAAGATATGTCCACATCCTAATGCCCCAACCTGTGAATGTGACTTTATTGTTAAAAGGGTCTCGGCAGATGTAAATTAACTGAAGGATCTCGGGATGAGAGCATCCTAGATTATCTGGGGGAGGGACCCTACATCCAGTGACAGGTGTCCTTGTAAGAGTGAGGCAGGGGGAGGTTAGACACACAGGCGACACACACAGGGGAAGACGGAGGTGGGTATTGGGGCTCTGCAGCTGCAAGTCAAAGGTCACCCAGGATTTGTCACGGCACCCACAGAAACCAGGGCTGCTGTTCGCCAGGTCCGCTCCCCGGCCATGCCCTGCCCCTTGCTCAGATTGGAAACACTCACAGCATCTTGTTTGTGTGGACACTGAGGTTCCCTGTCCCCAGGCTTCATAATTATCAGGAAGCAGGAGGGGTCATTGAGGACCCCCGGGACCAGGGAGGAGCTGGGGTTCCTGGCTATAGGTAAGATCCTGGCTCTGCCCCTTCCTAGCCGTGTGGCCTCGGGGAAGGTGTTTAGCCTCTCTGGGCCTCAGTCTCCTCGTCTATACAGTGCAATGGGGATAATGAGAAAACCTCCCTCTCACAGTTGTAAGGATGAAGTGAGTGTATTACTGTGTTGCTATAGAGGAATACCTGAAGCTGGGTAATTATTGAAGAAAAGAGGGTTATTTGGCTCACAGTAGTGCAGGGTGTGTAAGAAGCATGGCACCAGCGTCTGCATCTGGTGAGGGCCTCAGGGAGCTTCCAATCAAGGTGGAAGGGGAAGGGGGGCAGGTGTGGCACCTGGAGAGAGAAGGAGCAAGAGAGAGGGGAGGTGGTGCCAGGCTCCTTTAAACAACCAGCTCTCCCGGGAAGTAATGGAGTGAGAACCCACTCACTGCCGTGGGGAAGGGCACGAAGCTGTTCCTGAGGGATCGGCCCCAATGGCCCAAATACCTCCCACCTCCAACATTGGGGATCAAATTTCAATGTGAGATTTGGAGGTGACAAACATCCAAGCTACATGAGCGAGTGAGTTCACAAAAAGCCGCAGTTGGACCAGGTTGTACTCAGTAGCTGTTACTGTTCAGTGTAGGAAGTCTTTTGTTTTTCCCTGTTCAGCCTCTATGATACCATCTTTTGCTGACAGCATTTGCCTTTGGGAGACCATCTCTCTTCTACCCTCTTGTTCCCGGAAAGGCAGCGCTCAGGTGGTGATGCGAGTGATGGGGAGCAGCTGTGCATTTTTATTTTAGATACTATATTTCTTATTTCTAGAAATTCCATTAGGTTCTTTTTTTATATCTTCTCACTATGTTCATATTCTTTTTTAAATCTTCAAACATATTTATTATAACTGTTTTAAAATCCTTGTCTGGTAATTACATCATCTTTGTCATTTGGACTCTGTTTATATTGACTGTTAATTCTGATGATAATAGGTCACATTTCCTGCTTCTTCGGATGTCTAGTAATTTTTTATTAGATGCTAGACATTGTAGATGTTATGCAGCTGAATGCCTGGCTTTTGTTATTTCCCTTTGAAGTTTGTTTTGGTAGGCAGTTAAGTTACTTATTGATCAGCCTGATTTTTTTTTTTTTTTTGAGACTTGTTTTTAAGCTTTGTTGCAGTGGTTCTAGAGAAGCCTTTCCTCTAACACTAGTTTAGCCCTACAGGTAAGGTGTGGCCTTGCTGTGGTCTCTAATGAATACCTTGTATGTTCAACAAATGATTTCCATCTGGCTTGCTGAAACTTGAATGTCCCCCAGTCACATGAGAGCTCTTGGAATTATTCAGCTACTTCTTGCCAACCTGGTAGCATTGCACCCAATGCCTGAGCAACTTAGGAGACAGCCGGTGACTCAAGTGATCCCCAATACAGATTTCTGGCACTATTATTTATACCACACCTTCTTCTCCAGGACTTTGCCTTACAAATTGTAGCCTTTTCAACATCCACATACTATAGTCTGTCTCCTCAACTCAGAGAGGCCTCTGTGCTCTGCGGGATTCTGTCCCTGTGCTGTAATTTAAAAAGCACTTGCAGGCGGAAATCCAGGGTGATCACAGGGCTCACTTCCTTTGCCCCTGTTCTTCCAGGGCTCATAGTTCTGCATTACCAGTTGCCCAATATCTGAAAACAATTGTTTTATATATTTTGTCCAGCTTCCTAGTTGTCTGCAACTGGAAAACATCTCTGGTACCAGTTACTTCATCATGGCCAGAGGCAGAGAAGACTTTGATAAGTTAAAAAAAAAAAAAAAAAAGGCGGGGCTGGGAGGGGTCCTAGAACAGTTCACAAATAATAGAAGTAATAGCCAAAAACAGTCCTCAAAAGGAACGGAGACCAGGGCAGCTCTGGAAACCCAGAGGAATTAGGAGACAATCTCTTTAGGGAGTAGATGCCTGGACAAATGAGCTCATTAGTTCGAAGCCCGGGGAGTCCTTCAAGACTCAAGTTTCTGGGAGAATATATCTGACCTAGTCACAGTTCTAGACTTACCTCTTGGCCACGGGAGGGCAAGACACTTTGGTTAATGACACTGCCAAGACGGTATCCGATGGGGGAGGATAGATCTCCCAAACAAAACTGGGTTGCTCTTTCCAGAAGAAAGGAGAATGACTGCTTGGCAGGCAAAAAACCAACAGAGACACATTACAAAATGTTCACTACAGCACAAAACCTTTAAGTAGGCTTGGCTTTTGAATTCACAGCCTTGGGGTTTCTTTTTGCTGTTTAACCACGAGACTGCATAGATCCCTTCTTTCCCCGATAGCCCTACCTTTGCCTGTGACCAGACAGACTTCCTCCACCATTTCACTTTATGGACACACAGGAAACACAAACTTTTCATCCGGCCAGACACACCGGTTTAGGGCTCGTCGGGAACAGATTCTCCGAGTCTGCTGACGTTCAACGGAGACTTCCAGAGAATAAAACTCGCTCGGGGCTGAAGGGCAAGCTTGAACCTGCGTCCTGGAGACTGCACATGAAACAAAACGTGCTCGTTCTCCTTCCACTGCTGGTAACCACCGGGAGTTGGAAGCTCCTTTGCCTGAGAGAGAATGTTGTGTTTTGTGTTTCAAGAATGAGTCTGAGGTAGCTGCGGGCTAGTTTATTCAGCAGCTTAATTCAACCAAATGTGTAGACAAACGCACCAGCAGGTAAGAGAGCGAGATGTTCTCCGCCTAGACTGTTATGAGGAAATTCCTCTGCCTCCATGCTAATCAGATTGCGTGTGTGTGTGTGTGTGTGTGTGTGTGTGTTAAACCTCTAGCTAGTCACCCAAGGTCATTACAATTTCCACAGACCACAGACGTTGTTTTCTTGTATGATCATACCCATTTCAGAGACGGAAAATTTGAGGTACATACAGTACGTGGAACTGTGAGTCAGCGATAAAACCAAGAATTGCGTTCAAGATGGCAGGATAGAACTTTCCTGGTATACCTTGAGAACAATTTTGAAAGAAAGAGAAATGGAAACAAAGAGGGAGGGGAGGGCAGGGGAAGGAAGAAGGCATGAAAGAAAAGCAAGCTAGCTCTTCGGCTGATTAATATCTTCAAAGGTGCCTGACTTAGGGTGTTGGGAGATGCTGCTTCTACACGATCAAGATTCACATTGAAATGATAGCCAGGGAAAAGCATATCACATCACATGGCTAACTTATCTCTCCAGCTCTGTCTTTTTTTTTTTTTTTTTTTAGCTATGTCCACTGTCAGGTTCAACTTAGAAAGAAATCTTCATTCTTCATGGGAATTTTTCTTTCCCAAGAAAGAAACCATGGTACTTTTACGCTGATGGAGAAAAGACCAGAATGAGGTTATAAAATTAATTCCTGGGAGGGTTCTAGTGACTTGTATCTTGTTGACCTCTTGATAAAGTTTTGTTTTGTTTATGAAAGGCTGCAGAGAGAGAAGAAAATGGAACTCAAAACCCTCAGAGGAGGAATGATAAACTTTGAAGCTCATCTCCTAGGCCAGTGGGAAAGAGATTTGGGGATTAGGAAAAACCTTCCAGGGAAATGTCTGGAGCCCATGAGGTCTTTAAAGGGACAAATGATCCTGTTCCTTGTTGTATTTCTGATGCCTGCTCCATAGCAGGTATTCAGTAAATTAATGTTGAACAAAAAAAAGTGATCAAGTTGGTGAACGTGAATCTCCAGTCACACCTACCCTACAAATTCACCAAACCAGACTCCAGTTGCTTTGATAACTTTGCCCATTTTTTCCATTCTTTGTGGCAATTGTCTCTGACCGCTTCCCAGCAATGGATCTGAATCTTTTGTAGATCATGAACTCCTCTAAAAATCTGCTGAGAGCAACGAACCCTTTTCTCAAAAAATGCAGGGGTGCACACACACAATTCTGCATATCCTTTTAAGCGGTGAGCAATCACCTTGAACTTCACCTGTGGCCCCAGCCTAATCATCCCTGGATCTCTTCCCACTCTTCTCCCCAACTTCCCCGTCTCCCTTCCCCACCAAGTTATTTGCTCCTTCACTGGGTCCTCATAGCACTTTCTTTTCTTTTTCTTTTTTAGATTAAAGCATTTATTCTGCTCACAAATCTGCAATTTGTGCAGGGCCTTGAGGGTGCCCTTTCTCTGGTCTCCTCCAGGCGGGGGCTGGAGTCACTTGAAGGGTCACTGCATGGTTTGAATCTGTCCCCTAAATTTCACGTGTTGGAAACGTCAATCCCTAATTCATATGTTGATGGTATTTGGAGGTGGGGTCTTTTGGGAAGTAATTAGGATTAGATAAAGTCATGGGGTGGGGCCCCCAGGATGGGACTGATGGTCTTATAAAAGGAGAAAGAGACACCTGAGCTGACACGCTCTTGCTCTCTCGCATGCGATGCCTTCTGTCATGTTATGACTCAGCCAGGAGGCCTGTGCCAGATGCTGGCACCTTGATAGTGGACTTCCCAGCTCCAGAACTGTAAGAAACGAATTTTTTTCTTTTTGTAAATTACCGAGCCTTCTGCATTCTGTTATAGCAACAGAAAAGGGACTAAGACAGTCCCTCACTCACCTGCCCAGAGAGTGAGGCTGGAAAGACCTAAACAGCTGGGAGCTAAAATAGCTGGGTTTCCTCGGACATCTCTTTCTGTATCTATGTGGTCTTTCCGTGCGTTCTCTCTGGCATATCCAGGGCACTTTAAACATATCTCTCTTATTACTTAACATGCAACGTTGTAGTGATTATTTATGCCCGTTGATTGTGGCAATTTACATGTGTCTGTTTTTTCAGCAAGACTGTAAATCCTTCAAGGACAAGGACCATAACTTGTTCATCTTTATTTAGCAGGTACTTCGCACATAAGTAAACATTTAATGTATGCTAGTTGGAATAGGCATATAGGCGTATATTTATTTTATTATTATGCCCCACTACATGTCCAAAAAGAATTAGAAGAATTAAAAATGTGAAACAAGGAAATGGGGATGAAGTGAAAATAAAGGTAGGAAAATATATTAAAATAAAGGATATATATATATATATATACACACACACACACACGCACACATACGTATATACACACACTATGGAATTATATTTCATTACTGGCAGTGGCCCAGAAATCTGGCTTGAGAATCCTGGCAAAAAGGGCAAAGAAGGAAATATAATTAGTTAAAAGTCCATAGTGTTAGATACAGATGGTCTTCGACTTACGATGGCTCAGTTTACTGTTTTTCGACTTAGCAATGGTGCAAAAGCAATATGCATCCAGTAGCATCTGCACCTCCAGTACCCATACAGCCGTTCCATTTTTCACTTTCAGTACAGCATTCAATGAAAGTGAGATATTCAACACTTTCTTATAATACAGGATTTGTGTTCGATGATTTTGCTCAACTGTAGGCTAATCTAAGTGTTCTGAGCACATTTAAGTCAAACGAGGCTAAACCATGATGTTTGATAGGTTAGGTGTATTAAATGCATTTTCAATTTACGATATTTTCAACTTACAATGGGTTTATTAGGACGTAACCCCATCGTAAATCAAGGATCATCTGTATAAGCAAACTGATCGTTCAGGAAAACACAGCTTTTACTAGTAACAAGGTATAAAAGAAATGTTTTTCTGTTGGTTGTGATTTTATTGCAAACTCCCTGTGATAAAAATAATAGCAAGATTTTTGAATTCTCTATAACGTCCCTCAATTCAGGTTAAGGGAAGTTCAATGTAAACAAATCTATAAGTGACCAAAACAAAGGCCTTAAAGCTGTGATTCTCTAAGGGTCTGGTTTTATCTACTTGAGACTACCTAGTCTAGCTTTTTCTCAAAGGTATACCATGGAATGCCAATCTTGGAAAAGCTCTGCCCACAATGGGTTCTATGGTTGAGGAAATGTAGGAAACCCACCCATGTCTTCCTCTTGGAACTGTAAAATGAGCACTAGCATTTTAAAGGCTCTGAGAAGTCCTGCAATAAAGAAACTCAGCCTTTCCAAAGTTTCTTTGACTACTGTAGTACAAGAACCTAAGGATAGTCTTCAAATAGGACCCAGTTCCACCGATCCTACCACATGAGTTTTTCCTTCTCGTGAGACTAGGTAGGAGTAACAGACTACTATTCTTCAGCAAGGTGTGCTGCAATCTCTCTCCTTTGTCCTTTTCTGAAAGAAACCAGGAAGCGAACAAAGTAATATTTGCAAATCTCCTGCTTAAACCACTTTTGTTTAAGATCCTGCTTGCTTGCTGTTTTTCACAGGTATGTCAACAACAACAAAAGATTAGGAAGAAATTTGTCCTTTCAAATTCCAAAGAAGGCAAAAGGAAGGTACGATTGAATGTCACGACAAGCTCACAGTTTCTGCCCCTGAGAAAAATAGAAAGGGGTCATCTCTATAGATGTCCAACAAGACTCCATCCTGAAGTTCTCTATAACCCTGATCACTAAAACATCAACACTTGTTGAGGCCAATCAGAAAACCAATGCACCTTCAGCGACGAGGACAATAACTGTCTGTTTTGGCATTGCATATGAAAAGAAAGAAAGGGTGTCTGTTATTCTTGGTCTGGTTCCTGTCTGTTGGTACACTAACATTTCATCTCGAAAGAATCAAAGTTTATCTAGTCGGAAAAGGGAAGGCATGCCTCAGTTTGGCACGCTGTAGAATAATCCCAGAGTCCTCTCTTCACAAAGCACTGGTTAATATCTTGCTTAATATTCTGTGGAACACACTGCAGGAAACTGTGATTAAGTACATGGAGGGACCGCAGGCTTTAGGTTACTGATTCTCAAGCTGGGTTCCACGGAACACTAGTGGTTCTCAGAGTCTCAGAGGCTGCCTAGAGAGCAATGAAGAAGCCCTTGGCAGGCAGAGGTCTGGGCTTCTAGCTCCAACTCAACACTCTTTTGTCTGCATAAAAACTTGTTTGGAAAAAAAAAAGTTTCTGTTACTTAAAATTAGAAAACATTTGAGAATCATTGCTTTAAACAAAGCTCCATATAAATTATTTTTCCTAGCTGAGATTCTGATGAGCATTGCAAGGCAGTGTTAGTTATATTCTTAGCAAGAACCTGGGGGAAGAAATTTAATTTTTGTTTTTAATCGAAAGCAGAGCCATGGTAAGACATACCATGCCCAAATAAAATATTTGCAACTATATAATTAATGAAGGGTTAATAGCCTTCATTTATAAAGCAATCATACGAATTAAAAAGAAAAAGACCAATAACCTAGTAGAGACATAGGCCAAGGCTATACAGCATTCACAGAAACAGAAATGCAAATGGCCAATAAACATATGAAAAGATGCTCGGCCTCACTTGTCAGGGAAATGCAAATGAGAACAAAGAGATACTATTTTTTACCCATCAGATTGGCAAAAATGGAAAATATGTGTAGCAGCCAGAGCTGGTGAGGATATAAGAAATCTGGTTCCTTCAAATGCCATTGGGGAAGGATTATAAATTATTATAACATCGTGGAAAATCAACTGTTGGTAGTTTCGAAAATTTAAACCGTGACCCAGCACTCCTACTTCTGGGACTATATCCACCAGAAATGAAAATGCCAGTGTATAAAGACATAAATATATCAAGAAGTTTATTGCAGCATTGTTTGGAATAGTTAAAAAAAAAAAAAACCCTGTCAACAGTCTGAACGTACACTAATAGAAAAATGGTTGAACAAATCACGATATATTTATATTAAGGAATACAGTGTAGCTATTAAAAATTATAAAATAAATCTATACATACTGACTGGGAGATAGCTCTGCAACACTTTGTTAAACAGAAAAAAAGCGAGCATGATCCCATTTTTATTAAAGAAAGAAAAAAGAAAAAAACAGGTCAAATCCTGAAAGTGAGTTTCTATATGTTTTTATAAATGAAGAGAACAGTAAGGAAACATTTATTTCAAATTCTTAACAGTGACTGCATCAGGGAGTTGGCTTGGAGAGGAGTAGAGAGAGACAATTTTATTTTAGACACTTGTTTATTGTTTGAATTGCTAGAAAAGATATACGTTGCTTTTGTAATTCAAATGATCAGTATTTAAAAGAAAAAACAGCATTAGGGAAGGAAATTCAAAGCAAATCAAATTACTTTGACAATCACCCAAAGGCAGGGACGGAGTCTTAAAGAAGCCAACTGGGGTCTGTGCCTACCGGAAGGCCCCCCAGCTACGCATGGGGTAGGTCGAGGGGCTGCCTTCCAATAGGGTCAACATTGTCCCTGAAAAACAGTCCTGACTCTTTAATATCTGCAGAAGGCTTGAATGAGACCCCAAAATAACATACTATAAAACAGGGATCAGCAAATGTTTTCTGTAAAAGAACAGATGGTAAGTATATTAGGGTTTGTGGGCTGTAATACTTACAATCTCTGTCACAACTACTCAGTTCTGTCGCTGTAGTACAAAAACAGCCTTAGACAGCGTGTAAGTGAATGGGGATGGCTGAGTTCCAATAAAACTTTATTTATAAAGCAGGTCACTAACCAGATTTGACCCCGGGGTTATAGTTTGCTGACCTCTGCTATAAAACATGGGCATAATTATCTTTTAAAAGCAAACTTTTAAATTGGAGTGTGCATATAATAAAAGTACACAAATCCAATTAATTTATACAAAGTGAACACATCTTCATTACTGCCACCCAGATCAAGATACAGAACATTACCGACACCCCAAAAGTGTTCCTTAGGCACCTCCAAGTCATCCCTGTCCACCCATCAAAGATAACCACTGATATGACTTCTATCCTCCTAATTAGCCTTAATTGGTTTTGAACCTTATGCAAATGAAATCATACAGCACGCTCTTTCACTCAATGTTATGTTAGATCCACCCATGGGATTGGGTTTGTCGAACTTCATTGCTATATGGCGTTCCACATGCAGTGCTACATTTATAGCATCGTACGAATGTGCCGCACTTCATTTATTTGTTCTACTCTGATGATATTTGGGCAGTTTGGGGCTATTACAAATAACGTCACCAGGAACTGAGGTCCCCAACCCCCAGGCCTCAGACTGGTACCGGTCCGTGGCCTGTTAGGAACCGGGCCATACAGCAGGAGGTGAGCGGTGGGTGAGTGAGCGAAGCTTCATCTTGTATTTACAACCATCCCCTCTGTCCCCAGTCTGTGGAACAATTGTCTTCCATGAAACTGGTCCCTGGTGCCAAAAAAGATGGGGACTGCTGGCTATGAACATTCCTTTTTTTTTTTTTTTTGCGATAGAGTCTCACTCTGTTGCCCGGGCTAGAGTGTCGTGGTGTCAGCCTAGCTCACAGCAACCTCAAACTCCTGGGCTCAAGCGATCCTCCTGCCTCAGCCTCCTGGGTAGCTGGGACTACAGGCACGCGCCACCATGCCTGGCTAATTTTTTTCTATTTTTAGTTGTTTGGCTAATTTCTTTCTATTTATAGTAGAGACGGGGTCTCCCTCTTGCTCAGGCTGGTCTCGAACTCCTGAGTTCAAGCAATCCTCCCGCCTCGGCCTCCCAGAATCCTAGGATTACAGGCGTGAGCCACCACGCCCAGTCTATAAACATTCTTGAAGATGTCTTTGGTGCCCACATTTACACATCCCTATTAGGCATATTTATGGAGTGTGTGTGCTTATGTTCAGCTTTAGTAAACACCACTAAACAATTTTCCAAAGTGGTTGTCCTAATTTGGACTCCCACCATCCGTATATAAGAGGCCCACCTGCTCCAAGCTTTACCAACACTTGGTATTACAGATTTCATTTTTGTTTGTTTGTTTGTTTGTTTTTTGTAAATTGAGCCTGTCATGCGTGTGTATGTGTAACATTTATATAGAGTAAGGTGCAAACATTTTAGGTATACAGCTAAGTTTTTTTTAAATGTATAAAAATTCTCATTGTGGTTTTAAGTGCATTTTAATTGACTAGTAATGTTGACTCCCTTTTGAGAAATTTATTGGCCATTTGGAATTCTCTTATGAAAAGCTTATTTGTGTGTTTTGCCTATTTTTTTAAAAAATGGGATTGTTTGTGTTGAAAACACAAAACACAAAAATTTGCAGGTATTTTAAAAATATTCTGAATCTGAGTCCTCTGTTTAATATCTGTAGTCCAGCTATCTTCTCTCATTCTGCGGTTTGCGTTTTCATTCTCTTAATGGGATATTTCGATGAACAGAAGCTCTTAATTTTAATGAGGTTCAATTGATCAATGGTTTTCTTTATGGTTTGAGCGTTTTTGTGTCCTGTTTTAGAAATATTTCCCCATCCTAAGGCCATGAAGATAATCTCCTCTGTTAGATCACAGAAGCCTGATTGTTTTAGTTTGCACAGTTGAGCCTACAGCCATCACAATAATTATGAACAGGAATGTCTAATGGGTAGGCACTACCCATGGCAATATTTTCAGGCCCATATAGTCTTCCAGAACCTCGTCATCTCCCATCAAGAGGTGGAATCTATTTCCCCTTCCCTTCAACCGGGGCTGGGCTCTGTGACAGAATGTAGCAGCAGTGACATAGCATGACTTTTCATAGGTCATACAAAGTGATAGGGCTTCCACCCCACTCTCTCTCCTTTTCTCAGGACACCACCACCTAAGAAGTCCACTTCCCATAAAGTCACCCACGTGGAAAGACCACATAGGGATAGAAAGAGACACCCCACGAGCCAGCTGTTCCGGCCCCCAGCTGTACAAGTCTTCTAGATGACCGCAGTGGTAGCCACACGAGATACTCTGAGCTAGAACTGTCCAGTCAAGCTGCTTCCAAATCCCTAACCTACAGAAACTGTGCCTGATGACAAATGACCATTGGTTAAGCCACGATGGTTTGGGCTCATTTGTTATATTACAGTAGACGAGGCAACAGCAAGAAGGAAGAGCAGCCGTCTCTCCTACCTCTAATTTGGATGGGGGCGTGCTGGTCTCCACCCCTGCTGCTCCTTGGAGGTGTTAGCAACCTCCAAAGGCAAAGGAGGCCTTGACTCTCCTTCTGGAAGCCTCTCTACTTAGTGCCTATGCAAATAGCAGAGCACATTCAGGAAAAGGGAAAGAGTGCTGGACATGAACGAGTTGGGAAAGCTGAGATAAGAAAGATAAGAAAGTCTTTCTTGGAAACTCTTGAAGGGTAGCAAAGTCTTGGTGCACATCCAGAGGAGTTAGCAGGGGACACTCCCTGAGTCAGAAAGATAAGAGCCACAGGGGGGCTGGGGGAGCCCCTCCTTCATCCAACAGAGGAAATAAGGCAGCTTCACAGAGACCCCCTGGCCCTGGAGCGCCTGCCACTCAGCTCTGGCTCCAGGGCGGCTTAGCAGCTCAGGCTCCTTCCAACCCCGCCCTTCCGACACAGCCCAGGGGAATAGACAGTTCTACTTACTAGTGGTTGGAATGGAAGAGGCAAATCAGGGCGGCCGTTTCATTAGCAGGACTATACTGTTCACCTTCTAAACCCTGCTTAATACGCTAATAATGGCACTAACACCTACCTCCATCCACAGTCACATTATTGACTTGTTTGCCTGTCTATTCCCTTTCCCCAGCCCCACCCTGCCAGTCCAGCTACAGGAGATCAGAGACTTTGCGGTCTCCCTTGCACCTCGCCCAGTGGCTGGCAGAGAGCGGAGCCCCGGAATCATTTCCTGAATGAATGGATGAGTGAATGAATGAGGGAGTGAATACATGATACCAGCAGCCCTTAATGAGAGCCTACCTGGTCGGCAGGCACTGGACATGATTCCACGTCCTCCTTCAGTCTTGCCGTGGTGGTTTCCTGGTCTTCCAGAAGTCAGAAAGCTTGCCCGAGATCCTAAAGTCACCAAAGGGGACAAATCTTATTTCAAACTCAGCCTGTCTGACTCACACACCCGAACTCTTTCCTCCTAAGCACACTCTTAGCTACTCTTAGCCTGCGGGGAGTCCACCCACACTTTTTCCTTTCTTAAGATAAGACCAGAGTGTTTTCACAAGGGCCTTGGGCAACAAGAGCCAACTCCTAGCTGGTGTGTGGGGCGGGGCTCGGGCCCCAGAACACTGACATAGTCCAGGGGTTCCCTTCCCACTTCTGTGGCCTGGGAACTCGGAGGAAAGGACAATTAAATTAAAGGGGTCAAGGCAGGAGGAGGAGGGTGGGGAGATGGTGGCCAAATCCAGAAAAGGCCGGGTTTCAATTTGCATAATAATTTTGTTACCAACAATGGGCACGCAGGACATCTATTTAAAGGCTGTAATGTTAATTTAATGGGAAAAAAGCTGATACAATTCTCCCAGAATTTTTCAATTAAATTAATGTGATGGGCTTTAATGGATAGCTTAAGTAGAGAGCGTGAATAG
This sequence comes from Lepilemur ruficaudatus, assembly GCA_963574885.1. Lineage (NCBI taxonomy): Eukaryota > Metazoa > Chordata > Mammalia > Primates > Lepilemuridae > Lepilemur > Lepilemur ruficaudatus. Next base: position 67,554 of record CAUYRT010030437.1, read on the forward strand.
GAGAAATATTGCATAAATTATACATGCATTTCTATATATGCTGCCCGTATATATAAGCTCTCTGCTCTGAGGTTTTGACATGTGAGAGGCCTTCTGTTTAAATCTGGCAACCAGTTATGACTCTATTTCAATTAAAGTGACCCTTTTATCATTCAAAGAAGGGGGGATGCTCCTCCCCATGGAGTTTCCACACACCCTTTCCCTTCAACCACACACCAGAAGATTCCGGTCTTAAAGAAACAGAAGGCTCGTGCAACAGTAACCCGTGATAACACACACATGTGCAAAAAAGCCAACGGTATGAGAAATCCTTTGCCACAGAATCTCGTTCCTCTGTCTCCACTCCCCCAAGACATCTGATAGAGCAGTAAATAAAACGGACCGAGTTTCAACAGCCCCTTTATTTTTCCGAGCATGTGTTCATTCGTGTTCTATTCAGCAAATGTATGGAACACTCACTAAATACTGGACATTGTTCTAGGTGCTTCTAGGAATATTGTCGTGAATAATCAGACATGACCACTGCCCACGTGATGTTCTCACTCTTCGTCAAGTCCACAAAACCTTGCTGATTTGGTCTCATAGAAAAGGCAGGATATATTCAGATAACCTCTTCATGCCTCCATTGGATTTTATTTGTTAACTCCATTTTATTTTATTTTTTAAATTTTTTAATTTTTAATTATTATGGATACATAATAGTTTTCCATGCCTCCATTCTGTCACTTGTGAAAAAAAAAAGGTGACAACTGCAGTAGCCATAAGTCAGTGTCCAAGATGGCCCCTGGTCATCTCACTGCCTGTTGTTCACATCTTTATGTAGGACAACATAGAGATGGGGGAGTCTGACGTCTAAAGCACAGCCATAAAAGACACCGCACCCTCCTCTTTGCTCTCTCTTGGCGCATTCGCTCTGAGGGCAGCCAGCCGCCATGTTGTGAGGACGCTCAAGCAGCCCTACAGGGAGGTCCCTGTGGGGAGGAACTGAGGGCTCCTGCCAATGGCCGGATCATCTTGCCAACAGCCTCGGGAGTGCGCCACCCGGGAACGGATCCTCCAGCCCCATTTGAGCCTTCGGATGAGACTGCGGCCCAGCCACATCTCACCTGCAGCCTCATGAGAGATCTGAAGTCTGAACCACCCAGCGACGCCATTCCCAGACTCCTGACCCACAGAGACTGCCAAGGTAATAAATGCTTATTGTTGATTTAAGCCACTAAGTGTCAGTAATTTGTAAGGTACCAATAAATAACAGATACAGTATTCTCCCTTTTGAGCTGGCCCTAGGTGAAACTGCAATGGAGACAAAGTAGGTCCTCTCTTCAAGGTCCCCGCACCTGCCTAACTTTGTGTGTCACCCGCCTCTTTCCTAAGGCCGTACGCACCCCTGCTGCCTTGTGTAAGCTTGGAGCTGATGTATAGGCTCCAAGTTTAATATGACCAGTCTCAGAGGTACTGTCGTTTTAATTAAAGTCTCTTGAAAATCAAAAAGGATTTCAGGCCCGATGAAATTCATTTCTCCAGGTAAAATCTCAGGAAACCAGGAAGCTATTAGGTGACAGAAGCTCCCAGGGATCCTCAAATCACATCTCCAGGGATCCGTGGTTTTTCCTCAATTCCAACCATGTCAGCAGCCTAAACGAAAAGGGCACACATCGACTAATTTCCAGTTTTTTAGCATCAATCTGTTTCCACGGGCTATGTTTCTCCCCTCTTGGGCTGTGATGGTTCATGAATTGCTGATGGGGAAAACAAAAAAGCTAAGTGAGGTTTCCATTGATTAAACTCCAAAACCAACCAACAGTGAGCGTCCACGAAGTCCTGGCCACACCAGACCATGGATCCTGCCATGGACTTGCACAGAGCCCCAGGTGGGAACCTTAGCTCTGCCACTTACCGGCTACATAAGGATGAGCAAGTCCATCAACCTCTCTGAGCCTCATGGGGATATTAATAGCTGTCTCCCAGCATGGCACGTAGGAAGAGTCCAATGCACGCTTGCGGCTGTTCTTGTATGGCGCCCCACGGACAGCATGGCAAAGGCGGCAGGAACTATTTAATTTAACCTCATAGGGCCTGACACCTAAGGGAGATGGTGGTTCTGCAGCACTAGATGGTGAGCGCTTTCTATCCAGCAAGCCAAGCTACAAATAACCCCATGCCTGCCAGCGCAGGTGGCTTTCTCTCTGCTGATTTCCCAAGAGGGCATCCCCCTGAGATTGCCAGGTTGGCCCCTTTCCCGGGAGACAGGAGGGTGACAGCAAGGTGGCAGGGGACCCACAGCTCCTTAGAGGAGCAGAGTGATGCTCTCCCTGGTGAGATCAACTCTGATCTACAGTGGAAGCAGGCGGAGAGCTTGAGTCTCCAAGGGCAATGAATTTAGGGAAGTCACAGAGGAGCTGCCTCCAGAGCAGAGAACGTGCAACTCTTGGTTTGTACGGGTCAGGGTAAGAGAGCTGCTTTTCTTCACAGAGCCGGAAGGATGTGACCCAAGGGCTACCCCAGCCGTCTTCACCGCCATGTGGACAAAGTCTGCAGGAAGAGAGAGGAGCACACAGCTTCTACTTCTTAACCGTTTCCTTCTCTTTCTGAGCAGACACCTGGACTCTCGTCCTCGGCAGCATGGTGTGTCACTCACTAGCCTCAATGATAGAGAGTAAAAATGGAATGGAGACTCACTAGACAGAGGAGCATCAACTCCTCTGTGTGGTAAAAGAAAGTGAATAGGGACTGTCACAGAAATCAGGTAGCCAGACAGTGAGAGTCACCAGTCAGCCATGTTCCCTTGATAAGAGCAGCTCTTGGCTTCTATCAAGGAGGAAAGAGGTTAAGAGAGAGCAATGATCAAGACGGCATCCATCAACTGGTCCCTCCACCCATGCATCCATATATCAACTCATCCACCCATTCATCCATCCACCCATGCATCAATCCATCAATCTGTTCTTCCAGTCAGCCAGCCACTCATTCATCCATCCACCACTCACCCCTCCATCCACCCACCCATCCATGCATCGTATCCATCTATCCCTCCAACCACCCAACCGTTCACTCACTCATTCAGCAAACTGTTGTGGAGTAGTCTCCATATCCTTGGCCCTACAAGAGATCCTGATTCAATGGGCATTTATGGCAAGGAGGCTCTGTGCTTGCTCTGCTAGATGCTGAGGATGCGAAGGGAAACGAACCAGCGTCCCTCAACAAGTTTGCAATCTGGTTGTGGTTGGGAGTAGAAAAGTAAACATCCAGCTGAGTGAGGAAAGAATTAGAGAAACACAGGAGGACAAACAGCCACGGTTCAGCCTGGCCCACCACAGAGGGAACAGGGTTGCCCAGAGCCAGTCCGTGTCCGCAGTCCATCACGGCCTTATGTAACTGGGTATTTGGTGAGGAGTCAGTGAAGTGGGAATAGAGCTAACCCACCGTGTGGACAGTTGTCGGGGTTCAGGTGGAGCTGCCCCCAGCCTGCTCCAGGCCTGGCCAAGCAGAGAACTAACTACTGCTGGGCTCCAGGATGGGCTCTGGGATGTAACCATTGAGCCACCCTGGGGACCTCGGCTGAAGCCTGGGGAAAAGGACAGACTCTCCTTCCAACGCTGATGAGCCTGGAGCTGCCGGGACCCATGCTTCCTGCCATGAAGGGAGAGGGTGTCTGAGAACGATGCCAGCGCAGAGGGGAGCATTGCCAAGAGAAGGAGAGAGAGGGAAGAGGGCACCGGTTGAGCTCCCGGATCCCGCTGTGCTGAAAGCCACAATAGAGCCCTCGCCTGAGACAGGAGCCAACGAATCCTTCTTTTGGCTTCAGCCAGTCTGCGGTGGCTTCCTTCACAAGCTTGGGGACATTCCAAAAGGAGCCCTGTGTTCCTAGGAGTAGGCATTGCTTCACCAGGAAACTTGGTTTGCAAGTTGGGAGACACAGTGGAATGGTAGGTAGATAGGTAGATGGATGGATGGATGGATGGATGGATGGATGGATGAGTTGATAGACGCTGTCCTAATTATCAGTCACAGCCTCCTAGGCAAGGAGCAGTCCCTGTCCAGGGCAGACAGGGCTCACGGATTGTCTCATTTGGGAGACAGTTGACCTGGAGTTTAGTTTCAGCCCCGCTTCTAACCTGCTGTGTCACCTTGAGCTGGACACTGTCCCTCTCTGGGCATCAGGCACATCAATTGTAAAGTGAAGGAAGCAAATTAGATCACATTTCTTGAAACGTAATCAGAACAGTAGTCCCTTGGGATATACTGGGGGGGGGAACTGTGTGTGAGCACACAGGCTTGCGAGTTGTTATGGGTTGAACTGTGTCTTGCAAAAGAGATATATTAAAGTCCTAACTACAATACCTCGGAACGTGACTTTGCTTGGAAATAAGATCATTGCAATTGGTTAAGACGAGGTCATGTTGAAGCAGAGTGGGCCCCTAATCCCGTATGACTGGTGTCCTTAAAGGAGATGGCCATGTGACGACAGAGACACACAGAAAGGACACCGTGTGCCGACGATGATGTAACAGAGACTGGAGTGATGTATCTGCAAGTCCTGGAATGCCGAGGATTGCTGGCCACCATTGGAAGCCAGGGAGAGGTGAGGAAGGGTTTCTCTATAGGTTTCAGAGGGAATGTGGCCCTGTTGTCACCTTGCTTTTGGACTTCTGGCCTCCAGAACTGCGAGACGACAGATTTCTGCTGTTTTGAGCCCCCCGGTGTGTGGCACTTAGTCACAGCAGCCCCAGGAGACTAATCCGTGAGTCAAGGATGTTGGCTAATGCTGTCTACCGTATCCCTCCCGATCCACCATGCACACTCTCGTATTAAAGGCTCTGCGACGTCCTCCAGTAAAGACCCATTTAAACGCGTCTAATCCAGCATTTCCACAACTTCTTTGATGCCTCCTAAGATTGGATGATCTCTAAGATCTTTCCCAACTGTGACTGTGTAGGGTGCTCTTAACCTAATCATCCGAAAGGAAACCAGGAAGGCGACGAGCGATCCACAGGGGCAGGTCTGGTCGCACGTTTATACTGTTTATATTTTTAACTTTTGAAAGAATCCATGTAGGTGGTTTAAAAATATTCAAACAGTACAAAAAGCCATAAAGTGAAAATAAATCTGACTCCCCCATACTTCTCTCTCCCCCAGGGCCTTCGTAAGACATGGCTCCCAATTTTCTTATTTATTCTTCTGGAGGTAATTCGACACAGACACAAGCATGTATATAGACATGCTCCTTGCGTCACACAAATGGTAGTCTCCAGTATTTATGGTTTTCTACAGCATTTTTTTTTTAATTAACTTATCTTAGAGATTTCTGTATCATAGGTACAAATCTGGTGCTCAACCTGGGGACTACTGACATTTTGTTCTAGATGATTCTGTGTGGGAGGGGTGTCCTGCACACTGTAGGCTGTTGAACTGTACCCCTTGCCTCTGCTCACTGGATGCCAGCAGCACCACTCCCCCCAATCCAGTTGTGACAACTAAAAGTGTCTCCAGACATTGCCAAATGTCCCGTGGTGGGCAGAGTCACCCCCAAGTGAGAACCATTAATATAGATCTAACTCATTCTCCTTAAGGGCTGTCCTGTCTCCGGTGTCCGGGGGTACCATGGTTCATAATTCCCATAACTAGTCCCTTGTTGGTGGACGTTTAAGTTGGTTCTGGTCTTTGGTTAGCATAAACAACACTGTAATGAATGTCCTTATCCCCGTGTCTTTGGCACACAAGTAAGTTTATCTGTAGGATAAACTGTAGGACATTGTCTCGTTCACCACCCAGTAAATATTGGTTAAGTAAGCACGTAAATGGAAGAGAAGCATGTGAACTGAGAGCTTCCGGTTCCTATCTTTTCCACCAAGTGGGGAAATCCTACCTATGGTTGGAGAAAATGAGGCCAACGCACAGAGAGAAACAGAACGAACAGCTGAAGTTCTCCTTTAAGCCCCTTGATCCAGCTGTGCCTGCAGCCACTCTAATCCTGGATCTGCCCATTCTGTGATCCAGTGTATTCTCCTTATGGCTTAAGCCTGTTTGACTTAGGGTTTTGTAAGCTACCACTCGAAGGCTCCTGAGTATGAACAGAAGCATTACTCCTCCAAGAAGCCTGTCCTGACTCAACCCTCCCTTTGGCTCCCACAGACCCTGTGCTGTCTGCATTCAGCCAAGTATATCCTCCATGGGAGTCACTGTCTCCTCATCAGTGTCTATACTGCCAGCACGTGGTCAGAGGGTGCTCAAAAGGATCTGTTGAATGACAGATGCAACTCACAGCCTCAAAGCTTCTGCTAAGTGGGGGTTCAATAAATCCATGCAAGGAGCCTTCTGGCATCCAGGAGAATTTTCTTAACTTGACTCAGGAAGTTCTGCCAAAGGAGCAAAACAATACTTGCTCCAGGGCACTGGGCTGCGTGACAAAGGGAGGGGTTCCTGGGGGCGGGGCACAGGGAGGAGCTATCTTCCAGGAATCCCTGCCATCCGAGCTGCTGGCTGGACATAGCTGGGCCAATGGTGCAATGGCCCCTGACATCTCTGACGGTGCTTAAACTTTCCACTCCCTTCCAGAACAGGTTTGGCTTCACTCAGAGCCATCTTACTTCAGCAAACCATGCCCCGGCTGCCACACAAAAAGCACGCTATTTACAGAGTGAATGTTCATAATGTGCTCGCTCTCAGGGCCTTGGACAGGAGCCCCTGCACAAGTACAGCACTTTATGGGCCAGCAAGAAGTGACAAGCACCTCCCTGAATGGCTTCCAATCTGTAAAGTGGCCCAAATTCACACCCGTTAACACAAGGGGATCCCAACAGACGGAGGAGGGAGGGAAGCAGAAAACATGCACGTCTAAGTGCCGGGCACATTCACCTGCATGCCACACTAACCAACAAATGAGCACCTACTATGTGCCAGGCCCTGTTCTAGGCCCTGGGTGCTCAGTAGTGAACAAATGATTTCATTCTAATGGGAGGAGGGGTAGGCAAAGAGATAAATGAGTTGTTTCAAACGCAAGTTTAAAAGGAAAACAATGAAGATGAAATAAAGAGGGATTTGGGGCTAACACCTGTAATCCCAGCACTTTGAGAGGCCAAGGCAGGAGGTAGGAGGATCATTTGAGGCCAGGAGTTCAAGACCAGCCTGGGCAACATCGTGAGACCCCATCTCTATGAAAAACATTTTTTTAAATCAGCAGGTATGGTGGTGCTCACCTGTAGTCCCAGCTACTCGGGAGGCTGAGGCAGGAGGATCACTTGAGCCCAGGAGTTGGAGGTTGTAGTGAGCTTTGATCATGCTACTGCACTCCAGCCTGGGTAACAGAGCAAGACCTACAAAAAAAAAAAAAAAAAAGGATGGTCGTGGGTGGTGCTTTTTGAGGTGGGAAGTCACTTCTGTTTCTTACTCAATCCTCTCAACCACAGGACGTCACAGTCCCCACTTCCTGGAGGAGAAGAATGCAGCCAGCTAAGAGAGCACAGTGACCTGCCTCCGTCACTTATGGAAAGAGCAGACTGTGTTTTGGGTACCCGGGATTTGTTTTAATCAGGGGTGATAAGCCACACAGACACAGAAATAACAGTCATGAAGGAAGAGTTTATCATCTGCACACATCCCTGGAAACAGGAGGCCGCACATGCAAGGCTCACGGGGCAGCCCCAGGGTCGGTCATGAGACAGAGGGAAGGAGGGAAGGAGGGAGACGTGGGCAGGAGCCTTTATTGTGGTTTCCACAGGAAGGAATAAGCAAGGCAGGGCAAACAGGTTCAGGATTGACTCGTTTAAATAATTTCAGTGGGCTCTAGGGCATAGGGGCCGTCCCTAATTGTCTGGTCCCTGGCGCAGGGGTGATTAGGACAGGTGGATAATGGCCCAGAGTATGAAGTTCCAGTAAAGGAGACTGTTAGGGCTCTAGATTGGTGGGTTTGCATTTGCAAGGCATGCTCTTCCGGTGAGTTGTTTACTGTTTCCAGGAATTGGCCGGCCTTGGGAGGGGCAGTGCCTTCTGTGTCCACAAGGTCCCCAGATGTCAAAGCATCAGAATACAGAAAACAAAAGACACGGTCAATACGCAGACTCAGCATGGAGCTCCAGCTGCCCTTGGGCTGCCTGCAGTCACCTCTCGGACCAAGACCCTGGAGGACCCTAAGAGATCCTCCACTTGCGGGGAGAATGAAACAGGTTGGCCTCAACTACAAAAGGAAAGAGTGATGCTCCTCTTTGTGGCACTTAGGACACTCTCTTGGCACGGGCTCATGAGTCTTCACAAGCTGGCAGACAGAGGGTAAAATGAGGTATAGAAAGGCACCTAACGGTGGAGCTGATGAGAAGGAAAATGAGTTTGTGCCCAAATATGCAAGAATTCTCTCATTTTCTTATAAATTCTCCCCCATTTCAATTCAGAATTTGTTGAAGGGTGTCCTTGATTAAAACAACAAAAACACTGTTTTCAAAAATGTCACTGGCTGGTGCCCATGTTGTTTTAATTTGCTGGGACCAGATTGTCCAGCCCTCATGGATTTGATCCCAGACAGGCTAGTTCGACTTAGAGAAAAACTCTGTTTTTCAGCCACAAACTATACCCCTAACCCTGGCCAAATGTGTTGCAATCCTTGCTAAAGGTCCCAACAGTGGTTGTCCAGGAATTCCAAGCCCGCATTCTGAATCTCATCTCCAGTCTCTCCTTGCTTGTCCTCCACATGCCACTGGCCCCCGGAGGAATCACCCTGACTAGAGACCACAAAGCTGGTATAGGCTTAGCCTCACAGTACAACTAGACAAGGTACAAGCATATGGTAGGTACTCTATAATTTTTTGCTGAATGAATGATTGGATGGGTGGATGAGTGGATGAATGGATGGATGAATGGATGGATGGATGAATGGATGGATGGTTGGACGGGTAGAAGGGTGGGGAGATAGGTGGGTGGGGAGATGGGTGAGTGGGTGAATAAATGGGTGAATGGTTGGATGGGTGAGTGATTGGATGTGTGGATGAAGGGATGGATGGATGGGTGGGTGAATGGGTGAGTGGAGAGATGGATGGATGAATGGTTGGAAGGATGAATGGTTGGATGGGTGAATGATTGGATGGATGGATGAATGGTTAGATGGGTAAACAGGTGGATGGGTGGGTGAATGGATGGATGGATGCATGGATGGTTGGATGGAAGGGTAAATGGATAAATGGATAGATGGATGGATGGATAGATGATCTTACTGAGGATGAACCTTGTGCATTTCAGGATGAGCTTCAGAACTGAGAGGCAGATAGCATAAGGATGAATGTTTTGCAGTCAGACAGATCTGAGTCTCCAAATTAAAGTATCTACTTTGTAGAGTTGTCAGAAGAAAGGTAATGTATGCACCACGCACAGCACCTGGCCAGTGGACGTGCCGGGAACTATTATCATGGACAAGGGTGAAGCCTGTTATGATCTAAAGAACAGCAACAAAATAGCCTTCTGCTGAAAATGTCTCTGGCCCAAACCTATCCCCGACCCTATTTTCTGCCCAAATGACATAGGTACAAAAATTTCTATCATCAGAAATTCAGGCCTTCAGGAATCATAAAAAGAAATATAAATGGCCAATCATATGGAAAAAGTTTCAAACTCACTAGTAATCAAAGACATGCAAATTTAAATAAACAGATATCAAATTAGCAAATTTTCTTTTTAAATTAAAAAAACAGTTTGGCAAAGTACTCAGAAAAGGAGACACCAATATAGTATTTACAGGAGTATTAATTGTGACAACCTTTCTCGATAGCAATTTGGCAATTTGTACCAAGAGACTCAATTAAGTCACATCCTTTAACCCATTAATCCTACTTTTAGGGACCTTCCCTAAAGAAATAATCAGGGATGTGATCAAATGTTTAGGTACAAAGAAATTGATTGCAGCGCTATTTATATTAGCAAAAAAAAAAAAAAAAGGGAAATGACCCTTCTGTGTTCAACTGACTTAAATCAAGACAGCACCCACCAATTCATGCGTGCATCCATCCATCCATTCAATCATTCATTCATTCAGCAAATATTTTTTGAGTACCTACTATGTTTGGGCCTGTGAGGGATTTCCAATTCAGTGGAATTTATGATACACCTATATAATGGATTATCAATCTAGCCAATAAAAACGAATTTTTTACAAAATAATAAATGACATTAAAATGTTTAAGGTGCAATGTTAACAAAAGAAGTACAATGTGAAATTTTACATACAATATGACCTTAATTATTATTATATATACACACACATACACACACACAAAAGAGGGACATACATCCAATACCTCCAAATGCTAACTGTGGTAATGAGTTTCAGTGATTTTTCTTTTTCCCTATTTATACAATTTTTACACTGAGCATGTCAGCAAATAAAGCTATCAGAGATTTTTTCTGGATTATTTGAAAGTTTTTACAATGAACATAAATGATATAATTAGAAAAAAAGCCAGGCATTGTGGCTCATGCCTGTAGTCCCAGCTACTAGGAAGCTGAGGCAGAAGGATTGCTTAAGGCCAGGAATTCAAGACTAGTCTCGGCAATATAGTGAAACTCCATCTCTAAAAATATTTCTGGTGGCACGTGCCTATAGTCTCAGACATTGGGACAATTTGAGCCCAGGAGTTCGAGGCTGCGATGAGCTGTAATTGTGCCATTGCACTCCAGCCTGGGCAGCAGAGTGAGACCTCAAATCTAAAAAACAAAACAAAACAAAAAGATAAGAAAAAAGAATAAAGCTATTGTCACTGGAGAAAAAAATAAAACCCAGGCAATCAATTAAGCCTTTGGATTGGCTCAGACATTCTTTTATTCAACAAACATTTACCAAGAACCTACTCTGCATCAGGCACTGTGCTAGAGATGACAAAGATACAGGCTCCAATCTCTAGACACTCATGCCAAGGGGCAATTAAGATGCAGTGTCCTAACTTTTATAAGGTAAGTACATATGTAAGTGAAGGAGTTTTGGCCTGGGCTTATCGAGGGAAGGGGACAGGAATGAGGTCCCTGAAGGCAGAGCGGTAAAGACATTAAGCAAAGGCAAGGACTTGGGTGTCATCATGAGAGACCCAAGATGAGAGAGTCAAGGTCTCTAGGGACTCCTGAACTTATAATCCCATGGGGCTCAGGATTCACCCAGGCCTGAGAACCAGATGTAGCCTGCAGACCTGTTTTGCTTGACCTGCATCATTTTACAGCTTGAACCACTCCTTATAAAACTCCAGATTCCTGGCTTCCTAAACATCTGGCAATGCTGGCCTGATTCCTTCCAGGCCATGAGCAGCTGTAGCTGAAAGGCAGCCGTACCCTTGGCCCCATCTCTCTTCTTCACTCCCTTATCTTACATCTGGCCCCTATAGGCATCGAGCTGGCAATTCCCGATCTCCCCCAACCCACGACCCTTGTACAGATAAGGCAGCTGAGGCCCAGGGAGACACGTGGCTTGTCCAGTGTCACCCAGCTACATTGTCACCAAGCAGGACCCCAATCAAGAGCCACATTCAAAGCTGCTTCTTCTTCCCTTAACGTGGTCCCAGCTAACCTTCTGACTGTGGCTGTCCGTATAAAGAGAAAACAGAATTCTAAACGTCTTCATGGCTGATTGGCAATATTTTAATTGTAGTTCTTCCTACAGAGACATATATAAATATCATTGTGAGATTTCAAGGCATATTTCCTTTAGAGTCTTGATGGTCCTTGTCATGTATTTGCCATGAGGATGGCCTGTTGACCTTCACGGGGACAGAAGTAAAGAAAGGACTGTGACTTTGTTTGCCTGGCATTGCTGGTAAACCGAAGTCTTTGACACAGGAAATCCTCACGACCTCCTGGCATAGCAGGTATTCCTGTTTGCCACTTATCAGAGGAGGAAACTGTGGTTCAGAGACATTAAATGGCTTGTTCAAGGTCATGCAGCTCATGAACGACCGATTCCAAAGCCCCCTGCCCTTTCCTACACGCCCAGGTGCTCGGAGCCCATGACGAAGTCATTTGGACAGATCAATGCCGGGCCACGACTCTTAACCAAACGGGCCAGCACTCGGCTTTGGGCTTTGGCCTTGGTTCAAGTTCTACTGGGCTTGTGAAAAAGAGTTTTTTCCAACTCTTTTCCTCTTCTGCAATGAAATATTTCCATCCCCATATGGACTGGAGCAGCTCCTTCCCTCGCCCCCGAAAAGGGCCACCTCTGTCTCCTTCATTTTATTGTTTTCACTTATTTGATTGCTTTGGAACAAGCCCGGCAGCAGCGAGAGTACAGGGTGATCAGCAAGACAGCCTCTCCTTTAAAAATGACCATGATCTCAGCTCTCCTCCCAACTCAGTGGAAACTGGAGCACGGCTCAAGGAGACGCTGTTGTCACAGGATCCTGCTTACGGGCACAAAAGCCGGGAAATTTCAGAGCCAATCTGGGCCAGGGGAGGCCGGAGCCCGTGAGCTGGGCTTGAAATGATTCTTCCAGACTGCAGGGAAGAGAGCAGCCTGCCCGCCGGCCCGCCTGCCTGCCCAGAGGCAAACAGGAAATCCCAGAATTTATAGATGACCCCGTTACAAGGCAAATGTTTTGGAACAAATTGTTCTTCTTTTAAAGCCTTGTTTTCCACTAGTTTTTCTTTCTAGAAGCACCCCCCGCCCCCCCCGACCTTCCACCTTCCCACTGTCCTTGTTAAACCGGGGCCATGGCGCCACCTGCTGCCTGTCGTGGGCGACGGTGCGCAGCTGGGACCCGGCCCTGGGTCCTCCCCCCACCTCCCCTGTCTCAAAATGGGTGGGAGAGTGGCTTTCTGGCTCCTGTCCCGTGGATTTGTGCTTAAGATCACGTACCAAGCCGCAAGAGAATTGCCTCTGTAGTTATGTGACCTGAAGACTCGTGGCAAACTCTTCCCCCCGCCGCCATGGCTTGTCCTCTGAGACAGCCAGAGCTCGCTGGCAGAAAAAGCAAGTCAGATGGCATCACCGTCCAAGACCAGGTCTCCACTCCCTGCAAACCAGCTATGCCAGCTTTAGCCAACCACAAAAGCCTAACGAGCCTCAATTTCTCCTGGACCCACTGCGGCTACTTTGCCAGGTGGCGTGGAAAAGGTGTGCCGTGTACCGGGCCCATGGTAGATGTTTAAGCAACACGGGGATCCTTCCTCTCCTATTTGGAGAGTTGCTCATCGGGCAGGAACAGCATGGAGGGTCTTCGAGGCAAAGGCTGGACCTCAGGAAAACGGCATTTTTATCTCTTTACAAGAATGTAAGCTCCAAAAGAGCAGACCGCACCAGCGCACACAACAAACCTCCGCAAACCAGTGAAGGACACCCCAGGCCCCTGCTTACAAGCTGAGTGACCTTGGGCAAGCACAGTGTCCTCCCTTATATCTGGGGACAGGAATAGTAACCATACCTCAAAGGGTTCCTGTGAAGCATTAGAATTTAGCAAAGGAACTTGCAGGTAGATAGTGTAGGATCGTAGAGGCGACCCTAGCTATGTAATCATTATGATGAAATGAACGCAGTGTCTGACACATCATAAGCTTTTAATAAGTATCTAAGGAAGGAAGGAATGAAAACATCACAGAACGTGGGTCAGAGGACTTTGATCAGTTACATTTCAGCCACCACTTGCTATGAGACATGAAGCATCACTGTGCCTCGTCTTCCTTATCCAAAAACCTCTCTTTGTTGGGCATAGGACTCTCTGATGGGCACCTTGGTTTTTCCACCCATCAAATGGGCATGACGTCCGTCTTACTTGTTGCTCAGAGATACGGAGGGGATCTGTTGAGTAACGTGTAGGTGGAACTGCTTTGAAAAGTTTAAAGAGCACAGGAAGCAAGGGAGGGAGTCTTTGTTTTCATTTAGGGTGGTTTCATGTGCCTGGTGGCTTTGCCTTCCTCCTTCAAGGGTCCCTGGGGCTCTCTGGGGTAAATGGGGAGCCTCCTGATACCAAGTGTTAGTTGTCACTTACTGGCAGCAGCATGGGGAGAATTTGACAAAGGCTGGGCTAATTATCTCCTTTGCTACTGGCACAAGTTGAACACACTTTCCCCCTCTGGGAAAGCTCCTTTTTTTAACCTAGGGGGCATAGGAGAGTGCATGGTGGGTTTCCAGTATGACGCCTAATTGGGGTGACTCACAGCCAGATGGAGGCGGATCAGGTAACATCAGGAAGTAAGACTGCGGCCAACTTGAACGCCACGAAGAGGCATTCCAACCCAGTCCAGTGGGCCCTAAGGAGCCACAGAGGATTCATAAGCAGGGGAGGAGCATGCCCAGAAAGAAACTCCAGGCAGCGGCATGAGGGATCAATGACAGCGAGGACTACAAAGCTCCTCCTGGCCTAGAGTTAGGGTGACCAACTGTCCTGGTTTGCCTGGGACAGAAGGGTCTCCCAGGACATGGGATCTTCAGTTTTAAAACTAATAAAGTCCCAAGGTGAGCTGGTCACCCTAATTCAGTGTGAATTGCACCTTCTGGAGCTGTGCACAACAGTGACACTAGCCCTACAATCCACACTTCTGCCAACCTCTCTCTCTCCTTTACCCCGTTCCAATTCAATTCTGTTCTGCTGAGCGACTAGTTTAGCAGATTAGCACATTGGAATGAATTGCATGCGTATTCCTCTTAGGTAATATTTATGCATCTAAACAAAGGTCTCCTGGAGACAATGTTTTAATCCAATGGAGTGACTCTAACAGTAAAACATTTTAGCCCACGAGAGATGGGGAAGATTTTGAGGGGTGAGTGGGGAGTTGCCACATCACCCACATCACACCCTGTCAGCAATTATCTATTTTACCTTGCACAGAATCGGCTCTGTCTTCCTGGATCTCAGCTCACCAGCCTGCCCTGGCAGGCATGCCTGCAGGAGCCTGGGCTGCTTAAATATTCTGTAAATAATGCTGACTACGGAACTTTGAAGATAGACTCACACAATCACAGCAATAGAATCACACAATGTCAGAGGAGAAACAGATGCTAGACATCATACAGTCCAGGGTCAGAAAATACACTGCACTCACGCTGCCTCTTCCCCCTGCCGTGCCCATGGCAGACATCACTAATCAATCATGACACTGTCTAGCTGAGTCTGTTTGCAGCCTTAGAATCCTTTGAGGCATTCCAGGAAGCAGCTACCAGTGATCTTGGATGTGCTAATTATAGCTAAGGCTTTTTGAATACATTTACTATATTCCTTTTCCCACATCCTTTTTTTATCATTGCCACTTTAATCGCTGTTTGCCAGACACTTTGTATCAGGGTTTCTCAAGCTCAAGCACCGTGGACATTTGGGCCAGATCATTCTTTGTGGCTGGGACTGTCCTGTGCATAATGGGATGTTGAGCAGCATCTCTGGCCTCTACACACCAGGTGCCAGTTATAACCACCAGAGCTGTCTCTAGACATTGGCAAATGTCCCCTGGGGTGGGGGAAGGAATGGGACGAAGTTGCTCCTGGTTTAGAACTACCGGTTTGTGTATTATCTCTAATCTTCACAATACTCCTCTAAAGCAGATTTTGCTGCATTTTTATTTTACAGATGAAGAAACTGAGGCCAAGAAGGAGCCAGAACTGAGCTGGTAACAAAAGCAGGATGCAGAGCCCAAATTCCCCTCCTACAGTCGGGAAATTCCATTTGGATCATGGTCTCAGGCTGCAAACTCCCCAGGGAAAGACTAGAACCCATGAGGCTGAGAAAAAACAGATGCCTGATCGATGCTCCCGCACCGGACCAGGGCGCTGGAGGTAGTTGGAGCCTGGTGCTGCTCGGCGCACACCGCGTGCTCTTTTCCATCCTGCAAATGGCTCTGGGTGTGGAGACAGCCCAAGGAAGAGGCTGTCTTGGACCATATGGCGCTTGCCAGTGGCACCAAGGCTGTTAGAGGCAGCGGTGGCAATCCTACTAATAATACTTCCCTTCCCTCAAACACTGACAAGACTCTCCCCACTTCACGGGGAAGCACATGAAATCTGGCCTTGCCTCCAGAGATTTGGGATTGAAAACCTGACAGTTTGGACGTACAGCCCGTGGGCAATGTTTCCCTTCTCCGGGGCTTGTGTCTGTGCCAAGAATTCCTAACAAAGGGGGAAAAGATTAATTAATTTCTTTAAAAAAAAACATAAAAAATGCTCATGAAACTGACTAGTAAGAAACTGCCCATTATTTTTTTTTTCCTTGGTAGTGATCAAATTGTCGTGCGTTCCTGAGCACATATTTTACAGACGTTCCATAAATCTTCCCGTGGTGCCTTTCCCCTATAAGGAAGGTCCCTTGGGAAGTTATTGAGGCTTCCTCACTACATGTATTCAAGAGAAAATTGGTTGTAACACTTAGAGAAGACGGCTGTCCGGGAGGGGAGGAAGGAGTGGGGAGGAGGGTGTCTGAGGAGACAAGTTTAGTTGCCAAGGACAGAGAGACTAGGAAGACTCCTTTTCTTGGAAATTCCTGAAATTTCTAAACCGTCGTTTGTTTTTAGTGCACAAATAATCTCTTTATGCTATCTTTTTCTCCTTTGTGTTTATTTATTTTCAAGTGCAAAGAGGTGCATTTTTTTTTTTTTTTTGGCACAGAATCTGAAAAAGTAGAGGAAAGTAAAAAGAAAAAACAGCAACCAAAAAAAAAAAAAATCCCAAATCCCAAGGTTTTTTTTGCTTTGTTTTATTTTGTTTTGAAAAGATTTTTCCTGGGCAGTCTGACAGCACCATTTCAGGGAAGGGGGTCCAACGTTAGTGTGCACCATTCCCCAGGGAGCTTGTTAAAATTGCAGATTCCCCAAGCCTGCGCCCCCCCCGCCCCCCCCCCCCGCCGACAGTGGGAGTTTGTAGGTCAGGGGGGTGGGTCCCACAAATCCGCGTGTTTTTTTTTTTTTTTAAATAAGCCCTTGGGTGACTCTGAGGAGGGCGGTCATCAGACCACACTTTGAGAAATAATGAGTTTCAGGTTTTCCAGACCCTCCGCAAATGAGAAATGTGAAAATCCTGATTTAAAACAAAAAACAAAAAAAAATCGGAGGGTAATGATTTGTTTTCAGGAAGGGCTCGGCTTAAATAGGCATTTCCCTTAGTGCTGTTAACATATGATTCCGTTCACACTCGGTGATTCAGCCGTGCAGCCAGGACTTCATCTGCAGCAGCCTGGGCCAACGCGGCATATCGCCACCTTTTTACAGAGCAGCGCTGACACCCATCTGCTCAAATAAATTAACGTTTCCATCTCAAATAACTCATTTGGCTGGATCATCAAGGTTACACGCCAACCCAAAGACGGAGGAGGGGAGGCATTCAGGGGAGGAAGAGAGAGGTAGGACAGGCATTTTGCAACGTGTAAGTTGCAAGGAACACCGTTGCATGGTTATAGCCAGAAAGGAGGGGTGAGGGGATGAACGCAGCTACTAGTATAATTCCTGTAACCGGGTGGTTACTGTCGCCTTCCACAATTGCTACTGATGCCGTAGAGTAGGGCACAGCTGCAGCTGGATTCGCTGATGGTGACGTTCCCTGTGCAAGGACACGGTGGAGTTTGTGTGAGCACTTGTGAGTGCGTGCCTGTGCCCGTGCGTGAGTGCGTGTGTGGGGTCGGAGATTGTTCTGGAAAATAAGACCAGGACATTCCGTGAAAGGCACAGAGAGCATAGAGTAGAGAGAGAGGGTAGTTTCTGTCTTTTTGCACGGGCTCAATTTTTTTACAGCGTTTTTAATTTCATTTTCGAGAGTTTCACAGCAAAATTGAGCAGAAGATAGCAGAGATTCCCCATATGCCACCTGCCCCCACACACGCGCACCCTCCGCCCTTCCGAACAGCCCCCACCAGAGGGATACGCTTGTTACAATCGATGAACCTACATTGACACATCATCCCCCAAATCCCACAGTTTCCATAAGTTCTCAGGATAATTTTAGAGTTACAAAAAAAGGTGCAAAAATAGTACAAAGTTCCTGTAGAACCTTCACCCAGCTTTTTCTAATATTAACAGCTTATATAACTCTCAAAAGATGATCAAAACCATGAAACTGACATTACTTCCTTACTATTAACTAAACTACAGGTCCTATTTTGATTTCCACCAGTTTTTCCACTAATGTCTTTTTTTTTTTTTTTAATGGAGGACAGCTACTTTTAAGTCAGAGAGATTTGGGTCCAAATCCAGCTCTGCCTCTTGAAAACTATCCAAGTCAGATCATCTCTCTGAGCCTCTGTTTCCTCTCTGTAAAATGGGACATAACAATACCGACCTCATAAGGTCCTTGTGATGATTAAAAGCAAAAGTGTGTGTCCAGAGCTTGGCACGAAAGTGGACACTGATGTTGGTTTTATTTTCCCACCCTCTTTCAAAGAAGCCTGTTCCCTCCTCAAGGACAAATGGGCATTTGCTTAAATTCCTGTTGGACCAGTTTGACTTAATCTCAGCCGCTGGATCAAGTTGCTATATTTTGGAACAAAAAAAAAAAAAAAAAAAAGACAGGAGGCGCAGAGATTAATTAGGAAGCTATTGCAACAGTCCTTGCGAGCTAAGGCCGCACAGTGGCCGCAGAGAGGTAAGAAGAGAACAGGTCTAATGAAATTTCAAATGCGGAATACAGAGGACCTGATGCTGGATTGGCTGGGCAGAGTGGAGATGGGAGGAACCAACAATTAAAAGACGACAGTTTGGAAGGAGTAGGAGACTGGCAATCACTTCAACTAAAGTGAGCAAGAGGAAAACCAGCTCAAGGGAGGAGAAAGGCGAGAAACAGTAATGACCCCTAACCAGCGCTTGTCCAATGCCTTAGCACTTTCTGAATGTGATTTCATTAAACTCATCTAATAACCCCAGAAAAACAAGACACAGAGAAATTAAGTCACCTGCCCAAATACCTCTTTTTTTTTTGGAAGTACTATAGTGTGAGGTTCCTGCAGGCAGGACCAGCTACATCATTTGCGGGGCTCACTACAAAATGAAAATGCAGGGTCCTTGCTCAAAATGAATGAAGAATTTCAAGACAGCGGAGAGCGGAACATTAAATCAAGCACATGGGCCCTGGGTGACCGCACAGTCACAGCCCCGCGGAGCACGCTGTGCTACAGGAAGTCTGTAAGAAGGTAGGCATGCAGGCGGATTTTAAGAGAAGAGAGTTCACGGCCCGGCGCGATGGCTCACGCCTGTAATCCTAGCACTCTGGGAGGCCAAGGCAGGTGGATCGCTCAAGGTCAGGAGTTTGAAACCAGCCTGAGCAAGAGCGAAACCCCGCCTCTACTAAAAATAGAAAGAAATTAATTGGCCAACTAAAAAATATACATAGAAAAAAATTAGCCGGGCATGGTGGCGCATGCCTGTAGTCCCAGCTACTCGGGAGGCTGAGGCAGAAGGATCGCTTGAGCCCAGGAGTCTGAAGTTGCTGTGAACTAGGCTGACGCCACAGCACTCTAGCCTGGGCAAGAGAGTGAGACTCTGTCTCAAAAAAAAAAAAAAAAAAAAAAGAGAGAGAAGAGAGTTCAGGAAGAGCTTTAGGGACAGGCTTGTGCTTAAAGTCACACTAAGAACAACCAGCAAAAGAAACTCACAAGGAGTCGTAGCAGGTAGGAGGAAGACTAGGAGAGCACAGTTACAGCCACCAAACTGGGGAAAAGTCACATGAAAGAGACAGGGGGTCCATGAAGCCAAACACAGCAAAAGCGCTAGGAGCGTGAGAATGAAGAAGCCCCTTCGTTTGCCAATCTGAATATTTCTGTTGGCCTCTGGGAGCCCAGCTCTCAGAATCGCAGGGGCCAGAAGTCAGGCTGCAGTATATACAGAGGACTTAATGGCAGTGAGCAAGCGGCAGAAGTAACCTCAGCGTTCTTATCTCAAGAAGTTCTTCCATTGCCAAGATCACAGGGTGAGGTTATGTCACTTACGAAAGTGATTTTTTAAAAAAAGTCAAATCGCTTAAAGACTGCTTCTCATTTAGGCCCCACGGGTGCTACGAAATGGCTTCTTCCTTTTTGCCTTTTCCTCCACCCACTTAGCCTCACAAACGGTTGGCAGGCTCTAGCCTTAACTTGCGGCCAGGGACTGGGGCTGGAAGTGCCTTTGAGGATTCTTGTGCTGCAACCACTAAAATCTCTTTCTGGAGACACAAATGCTGCTGAGGCTTCGGCATGGTCAGGGCAGGCTCAGATCCAGCAACAGGCTACCTTCCTTTGGACAGTTGCAACCAGGAGGGACCAATCTTGATCTCATTCTGACTCAAGACACTAAAAGGTTCAAGAGGCAACCCACAGCCCACACAGACCCAGCCTCACAAAAAGAAACTTGCCTTTGATTTCACAGCCTTCAATGTTTTCAGTGTGATTCTCCTGAATGTTTTCATTCTCCTTTTCCTTTCTAAGCCATAGAGTCCCCCAAACTATATTGGAAGTCCTCCAAGCTTTGGCCTTCTCCCAAAGCGTGTAAATTATCACCTATATTGGCATGGAATGCCTAGATTTTTTTCACTGCTGGTTAATTCCTGAGACTAACAATCGGTGTTTTCAGGAATTTTTATATTTTTAGAGTCATAGGAATGGCACATCCCGCAGCAGAAGTTTAATTTTTAATAAACTTCTTATTTAAAAAAAATACATGATTAACGTTGAAAATTTCATCTGCACATAAGTATATGCAATTTGCAGAATTAGTCTGCACAGGTATGCTATGCTGCAGTAACAAATAAGCCCTGAAGTCACGGTTGCTCATAACAAGTTCATTTCTCACTTACACAGAGTCTGGTGCAGGACAGTAGGGCCTCCCCTCCCCATCTTAACATGTGGTTTCCAGCGTCACATAAGCAGCAGAAGAGAGACATGGGAAGCTCCCACCTGCTTTTATTTTTATTTATTTTATTTATTTATTTTTGTGGAAACAGGGGTCTCACTATGTTGTGGGCAATCCATCTCCAAACCTGGGTTTCCTCCTTCCCTCTTCATATGGTGTATTTTCAGAGACTCGGTGTCTAGCCCAGGCTTGGTATGTCATAGGTGCTAAGTCAGTATTTATTGAATAAAGGGCTAAGAGGAGCCCTAAGATTGAACAGAGCCCCCAGAATACAAGGAAGTGGCCATAGGCATCTGTAATACTTACTACCAATACCACTCATCAAACTCTTAAATAAAATTTGTACTTGTATTTGTATTCTGATGCTACTGCAAGTTCCTAAGAACCTAAAACCATGTCTTTCCTACTATGAATTCCCAACTCCCACCAACACACAAAAAAACCAGGCAGCGTTTTAAACGCACAGCCGGTATACAAGATCCAGCTCTCCAATTCAGGGTTTCCCAACCTCAGCATCACAACGATCGTCTGGGGGATGCCAGAAGCCTCCCGACTGGTCCCTGGCTCCTCTTGGCTTCCCACAGGCTATTCTCCAGGCAGAGGCCTGAGGGACCCTTTGGAAGGTCAAGGGAGGGCCTCTCCTGGCCTGCTGGGACCCCCGGGCTACACTGCACTTAGGCTGAAATACCCACATCTTCTCCCACCAACTTGCAGCGTGGGCACCTCCTTCCGGCCTCTAAGACCCTCTACCCAAAGACAACTTTTACCCGCCTAGGGTCTCTCTGCTCAAATACCTCTCTCCAGAGTCTTCCCTCACCCCTGCCTTGCAGAGCACACTCTGTCTTCTCTAGTTCAGGGGTTCTCAGCCTCGCACTGGTGACATTATGGCTGGATGAGTCTTTATTGCGGAAGAGGGGCTGTCCTGTGCATTGTATGATGTTAAACAGCATCGCTGGCCCCTATTCACCAGATGACACTTTCCACCCAAGTGACAACCCAAAATATCTCCCGATATTGCCAAATGTCCCCTGGGTGCGGTCAACACCGCCCCTAGTTGAGAGCCACTGCACTAATTGATTAGAAGTACACTGTGAGCTCCCGAACAAAGGCTGAAAGGCTGAATCTATTCTAAGAAGCTAGAATAACATCTAAAGATGCGTTTCTCTCTGTGCCCTTCCAGAAACTACTCAGAGCACCAACCAGGGCAGCTCTCTACAAGAGACCTAGAATTGGTTTTCTGTTAAACAAAATCAGGCCTTTTAAGCCAAGGTCTTCTTTGAAAAAGACTTTCCGGGAAGTGCAGGGGGAAAAGCTTGTGTTTTCTCTTTGCTTCCTCGTTAGCAAAGGGGTGGTGGATTTTCACTGAAGCCTCTGAGGATTTCTTCTTGGAGTCCCTGCTCAGAAACCAGGTAGCGGCTGCTGGTAGTAGCAGCTGGGCCAAGAGGCAGGAAGCCACGGGCTAGGTTCAAACTCTCCCCTGGTCCACTCCAGAGTTAGTGGAACTGGTGTGAAGTTGTTGCTGTGTGTGTAACTAACACCGCGCTGTGATTAAGAACACAAGTTCAGAGCGAGCTCGCAAATGAGAAACTGATGCTGTCAATAGTGATAGTTGAGCTGAAAGCAATAAAATACATTCACGTGGGATCTTCTCCCCCTCGGGTTTCTGGCTTCGAAGGGTCAGTCCAAACCTCTGCTTCAGACCTTGTCATTCTTCCACAGCCATGACCCCAAAGCAGGACATGCAATAAACCAACTGGGAGCCTCCTGCATGTACCCTTGGCTCAGGATTGGCTGCCCTAAGAAGTATAGTCAGATACCAACAGGGAAATGTGTAACTAATTTTCTTCTTGGAATGATTTACAGATTCCTTCATTTATTCATTCTGCAAATGCTTATTGGGCCCTTACTATATATTCCAGGCATTGTACCATCTAATGGTTAACAGTGCCAGTTCCCAAAACAGAAGGCTCACTTAAATGTCAGCTCTGCCCCTTATTAGCTGTGTAACTTGGGGGAAGTTACTTAACTCCTCTGAGCCTAAATTTACTCATATGTAAAACAAGGATGAAAACACCTAAACCTAGGGCAGTGAGGATTAAATGAGATATTGCATATAAAGTGCTTGGCAGAGGAGTATCAGATGGAAAGTGTAAATTATTATTATTCTACGTTCAGAAAACTGTAGATAGCGCTATCGTCCTTAGACACAGTGCAAAGGGACAGTGGTGGACAGTACAGCCAGGCAGTAGGCAGAGCAGTAACATTTCTGACTAAGAGATTATATAGAAGACTGAATTTTAGAGCAGAAAGGAATATCTGAGATGGTTTGGTTCAACCTCTCACTTTACAAGCAAGGAAGTGGAAGTTCACGGGTGTGGGGTGCAGTGACTTGTCCAAGGTCACGAGAGCATTAAGGGCGGGCCTACAGCCAGAGCTCAGGCTTCCTGACGCCCAGAGGCCGATTTTCCACTCCTTAATCCATCACCAAAGGGCAGATGGGAGGGGAATACCCCATCCCTCTGTGTTAACCGAGTCCATGGTCACAGACAGATGGCAATGCTGGTGGAAAATTCAAGTCGATGTACAGTATTTTAAAGGAATGTTTCCATAGAGATGCACAAATAATTGGAAACAATAATCCCTTATCTGGACAGAAAAGAGCCATTCATTCAAACAGGACGTGTGGAGTGACTAGGGGTGACGTTCCTGCTGACCTGGGAGGGTAGTGAGGGGGGGTAAGAAAGACCAGGCTGGGAGCTGGAAGATACGGGTTTAAAAGCCAACATTCCAGAAGCAGGGCCTGAAATCTTCTGATCGTCCCATACATCGACCGTGCCCAGACCCCATCTCTCCACGGAACAGGCATGAACCGGGCCTTTCTGCACGCCAGGCCCCGGGCAAGGTGCTGATGACAC
Organism: Lepilemur ruficaudatus; assembly: GCA_963574885.1. Lineage (NCBI taxonomy): Eukaryota > Metazoa > Chordata > Mammalia > Primates > Lepilemuridae > Lepilemur > Lepilemur ruficaudatus. Next base: position 91,217 of record CAUYRT010030437.1, read on the forward strand.
GGGGACAGCCCCTTCTCTCAAAAGCAGTTCCATCTCTGTGAGTTTCCTGTGGCTGCTGTGACAAATGACCACCAACTCGATGGCTTAAAACCACACAAATTCATCCTCTTACAATTCTGGACGTCAGAAGTCTAAAACCAAGGTGTCAGCACGGCTCCTTCCGGAGACTTGGGGAAATATCGGTTTCCTTGCCTTCTTAGGCTTCTAGAAGCCACCCGCTTTCTTTGGCTAGTGGCTTCTTCTTCCCATCACTCCGATCTCTTGTTTCTGTCATCACATCTCCTCCTACCGACAACAAACAGGCCCAGCATTTGCTAGCTGAGGGGCCCTTGGGAAGGGACTTAACTTCTTCTGAAGGCTCAAGCAATCCTCCTGCCTCAGCCTCCCGAGTAGCTGGGACTACAGGCACACGCCACCATGCCCAGCTAATTTTTCTATTATTGGTATAGATGGGGGGGGTCTCGCCATGTTGCTCAGGGTGGTCTTGAACTCCTGACCTCAAGTGATAGATGACTGGGAAGGAATGTAACCGACAGACGAGCGGAGAAGGGGCGCTCTGGGCAGAGCAACCAGCACAGCAGAAGGTATACGGATGCTTTGCAGAGTAGGAAGGACACAAGTGGCTGGAGAAGAGGGTCACAGTCAGTGCCAGGAGGTGGGATGGACGGTTAAGGGCTCAGAGCCAGGGCTCTGGGCTCAGACGGCCTCAGGTTCAAGTTCTGCAGCTCCACGCAGAACTCCGAAACCTGGGGCATCTCCTTAGCCCCTCCGGTTCCTGCTCTGTAAAAGGCACAGCAGAGCGGTGCCTGCTAGGCTTGCAGCCATCCGAGGCTGTTCTGATTTGGCAGAGGCCGGGCTAAGGAGCGTGGATTCGGAAGGGTCCCTTTCTCTTTCCTCATCCACTCTTCATTCCATGTGCTCTATCATTTTTTTCTTCAGACAACAGGATGTCTGAGCACTGACCTTCCTAATCTTATGTTTCTGTCACTGTCCTCCTGAACGTAAAAATAATAGATTTTTCACAGGTTGGAAAAGATGTTACGAGACCTTTGCTCATCTATAAAATGTGGGTAATGATAGCATCGACCTCCTATGGTCGCTTGGAGGATTCACAGAGAGAGAACGTGCAGAAAGTGCTTGGTATGATAATGCGGCAGGTTAAACGCTTGGCTTCTGGAGTCAGAGGGACTGAGCCTGAATTCCGGCTGTGTCGCTTACCAGCTCTGTGATGTGGGCAAGTGACTTAACCTCTCTGAGTTGTAATTCCTTGTGTGCAAAATGAGGATGATTATACCAACGACAGAGATCCTTTGGAGGGTACTAAGAGAACGTTCAGGATGTGCTCCTTAACTATGATGATGATGATGATGATGAAGATGCCCTTTCTGTTGACATAGGAGGAAAATTAGGCTCAGAGACGGGAGGAAGTGCCTTGCCCAAGGTCACACAGCAAGTTGGTGGCAATCTGTCATACGGGCAGCTTCCTGTAGGATCAGCGGTCCAGGCGAGTTCCTGGCATGAGTTCCGGGCATGGGAACCTGAGACGGTACAAAGCACTCCCCGTTCATAGGCTGTTTTCCTGTGTGAAGGGCGAGGTGGCGTCCCCCACCTGCAGCCTATAAATCTGCCCTGGTGGCCACTGCGTCCCAGGACTGCACAGCTCTGCCTGCTGCGGCATCAGATGGCACCAGCAGACGGTCTCTCCATGCTACTGGAGCCTGCCTCGCTCCATCATTTATTTTGGACAGGACACAAGATGGGATATCAAAGGAATCGGCTGCTGGCCGGCTGCTGGTCAGAGGAAACAGCTCAGGGGCCAGAACTCCTCCTGGCTCTTCTGGGCGCAGAGCAAATCCTCCTCCCCCGTGCAAATCCGAATTTGGCCTCCCCGTTGTAATCCAACTTTATTAATTGAAACTTAATCAATTCAAAGATAGAAGAGGCAGACTGTTTTCTGAGTTTAAAGCTTTTCACTAAAGAAAAAACCTAGTTATATCTACATTTTTTTAAAAAAAGAAGCTGGAGGTATTTCTAGAATTCGAGTTAAGATTAGAGAGTTTTGGGTAACAGTTGAAGCCAGTGAAAATAAAAGGTCGGGAGTCCCAGCTCCCCACATTTAGATCAGCCAAAGGATGACCTTAAACTCATCAGTTTGAGGTTTTATTTTTCCATCATGCCCTGGTGAATAATTGAGCTTTTCAGACTTTTCTGGAACAGATGCTGGTGTGAATAAAGGCTTCCTTTGCTCAAGGCACAACATAAACACCCCCTAATGCCCATCCAACGCACCCACAAGATTTCAACTATTATTCAGGCCAAGAGGAGGTATTGCAATTAAGAAATGATTGTCACCAACTCCCTTTAACAGCAAGAATGCCCGAGGAGGGGGCTCTGGGCATTCTTAAGGGCCACCATTGTCAGTGTTGGCAGGCTTCCATTCGGGGTGTGAGTGACCAGGTCATGATGGGTTGACACAGTGACATTTTCTTTGGCAGGTGGGACACAGTGGAAAGAATGGGGCAGGAGAGCTGGCATCCCACCTGGGATCAGCTACACCCTCCCCAACTCTATCCTCAGTTTCCCTCTTGGTAAAATGGACATATCCAGGAACCGGCCCTCCAAGTTTTTTTGTTTTGGTTTGTTTTTTTTGAGACAGGGTCTCACTCTGTTGCCAGGACTGGAGTGCAGTGGTGTCATCACAGCTCACCGCAACCTCAAACTCTGGGACTCAGGTGATCCTCCTGCCTCAGCCTCCCAAGTAGCTGGGACTATAGGCATGTACAACTACGCCTGGCTAATTTTTCTATATTTTTTAGGGGGTCTTGCTTTTGCTTATGCTGGTCTTGGACTCCTGGCCTCAAGCGATCCTCCTGCCTCAGCCTCCCAAAGTGCTAGGATTACAGGTGTGAGCCACTGAGCCTGGCCTGCCCTCCCAAATTTTAAAACATTGAATAGCCCCAAAAGAAAATCAAACCAGCTGTGTCTCAGAGGTACAGCATCCTTTTGACAGTTCGCAGACTATAAGGAGGCTCCAAAGAACCCGCTCTGGCTGTGGAAGTCACATTGGTCACTGGATCCTGGAAAGAGGTACTGAGAATCCCAAGGAAACGGCCAGAGTAAAGATCAGATCAAAGGGTATGAATTGTCTTTCCACCTAGGGGAAATGGCAACCTTTGGTTCAACCAGTTTTTCATAGCAAGATCAAAACGGTATCAAGGGAACAGCCCCACCCCCAATCAATTACTGTTGTTAGGATGAATAACAATGGAATCACCCTCCACTTCAGCCTGTCTAGGATTCCAAAGTGCTTTTGGAATGCTAATCCATTCATCTTCCCAGTAACCCTGGAAGCGTTCCATTAGGAGAAACCGGTATTATTTTTACCACTACAAAATATGTAGTGTCATTCTCTTGATGGAAAAATTAATCGAGCTATGATCTGAAAAGAACAATAGGGAGAAAGTGCTGGGGTGGTCTGGGCTCACATCGACAGCCTGAATAACTCCCGGACGTAAACGTTGCACCTAGACCTCCGCCAGGGCGGGGAAGTGTTGATTTTGAAGGGTCGGGGCCAGGAAGTGCCTTCTAACGGTCTGAGTGCCACGGGGGCCCCAGGAAGCCCTTAGGTTCACTGCGTTTGCGTCTCCTAAAATAATATTATTTATTATTCTTGGCTGTGGCGCTGGCTTTCTGGGGGACTTCAGGGAATCGGGTGACCTCTCCACTTTCCTCATTCGTAAATGGGTTAATTGTATTTGCCCACTTCGCGGAGGTGTTGTGCAGCTAAAACAATTAGAAGGTGACACAGAAAGGCCCTTCGATCACTTGGTGGGCTGCCTGAGAAATCCTAACTCTGCATGTGGTGAAAAATCTAAATGCCCCACGTGGATGATTAGGGTCGTGGCCAATAGTCACCAACCAGCGATCAGCTTTGCAGCAGCAAACTAGTGCCCAGGCTGGGGGACCTGGGGCGGTGCAGGACTTGGGTAAATGCGTGGGCTTCCGAGTCAAAAAGACCTGGGTTCAAATCCCAGCTCTTCCACTTCCTGGTTGTGTGACCGTAGGTAAGTCCCCTAACCTCTCTGAGCCCGTTTCCTGCTCTATGAACTGGAAAGCCCGTATCTGCCTCTTTAGGGTTGCCATAAGGATTAAATGCTCCTGGCATTTAGTAGGTCATTGACAAAGAGCAGCAGCTATTAGGAGGTCCTGTCATTTTCCATCAAGTTTAACGAATTTAATGCAGCGTTTCTGAAATGTGTGGAACTTGGACCACATATGGGGGACAAGGAGAGCATTTCAGGGGGTATGTGGAAATGTTCAGATAGGTAGAATTCAGGCCCCAGAGAAGGGGCATGTCAAACTCGTGACTTTTACACTGTTACTGATTAGAAAGAGGCTAAGTTTTTAGAATGAGTCAATTAAAATATTATAGTAAATAAATAATCGTACCAGTGTACGCAGATAGGGTAAAATTTTTTAAGGTAGTACATGAAAGACTTAAACCATGGCACAAAGGCTGACAGCAGAGGGAAGCAAGTGCCGGGCTAGCGGCGAGTTCTGACCTTAGGTTTTTACAGGGCATTCGTCATGTGTCTGCGGCCAGGCTCCTACGTCTCCTGAAGCCTCAGTTTCCTCGTGTGTAAAATGGGATGATAATACATGGGAGAGTAAAAATAAGATGATACAACTGAAAGCTACTGAAAAAATTGCAAAAGCATGGTCCAACCTAAGAGGTTTATTTATTATCCCTAATGTGTAGTTTGACAGAGAAATAATCTACACTTAGCGGCCAGCCTATGAGACCACAGCATGAGTCAAGTTCAACGTCAAGGATGTTTTCAATCCTGACTCCGCCATGTGTCATCTTGTAACCTTGGGCAAGTTATTTAAGGTCTCTGAGCCTCAATTTCTTCGTCTGTAAAAAGGGGTTAGCCATAACACCATCATTTGCAATTCAACTCAAAGGGCTAATTTCCCCCTAAGGAATGATAAATCAAAAGAAAAGCCCAACAACCCAAAGGAAAACAGGCAAAGGAAGTGAAAGGACAGTGTACCAAAAATAAAATACAAATGGCTCTTAAATATGTAAACATACCCTCAATCTCACTCGTAAGAAACCAGCCTGAGCAAGGGCGAGACCTTGTCTCTATAAAAAACAGAAAAATTAGCCAGGCATGGTGGCGCATGCCTATAGTCCCAGCTACTAGGGAGGCTGAGGCAGGAGGATCGCTTGAGCCCAGGAGTTTGAAGTTGCAGTGAGCTGTGATGACGCCACGAAACTCTAGCCTGGGCAACACAGCGAGACCCTCTCTCAAAAAAAAAAAAAATCCTGAGGTGCAGGAGGCCAGAGAACCAAAGGTGACGTGATGACAGAGCAGAGGTCAGAGTGAAGTCCTTAGAAGAGAAGGAAGGGGCCACTAGAAACTGGAAAAGGCAAGGAGACAGGGTCTTCCCTAGCGCTGGTGGAAGGAACGAAACCTGCCCACGCCTTGATTTTAGCCCAGTGAAATTGCTTCCAGACTTCTGGCCTCCAGAACTGGGAGAGAATACACCTGTGTTGTCTCAGGCCACTGAGTTCGTGGTCATTCGTTACAGCAGCGATAGGAAACGAACACACCCTTTCCCTCGGGCAACTCCACTTCTAGAATTTCATCCTACAGACACCCTGGGACGGATGCAAAGTGATTGCGTACCAGCTTGTCCACGGAAGCACAAATCGTCACAGCCAAAGCCTGCAAACGAGCTAAATATCCATCAATAGGGGATTAGTAAATACATCTGAGTTCCTCCGTATGATGAGGGAGGAATGAAGGAAAGAAGGGAGAGAAGGAAGGAAGGGAGGGAGGGAAGGGAGAAGCAAACAGAAGGAAAGAGAAGAGAAAGAGGGAAAAATGAACAGGCTTTCTAGATTTTCAGCCCAGCTGTGCTGGCTCAAAGGTGATCACTGGGCAATAGAGGGCAAGAGAAAGCGATTCATCTAAAGTTAGGTCGCCGCTAGCCTGCGTGTGGCGCTCTCCCTTTCATCCTGGACGTGGTCCACGTAGCTGTGTCCCTACCAGCCCTCTGCAGGTCGGTTGTCCTGGCAGTGAATCAGGGCAGGTTGTGATCTCATGTTGTCTATAACAAGGCAAACCAAGACACGCTTCCTCTTTCCCGCTGCTCTGAACGCGGCAAGGTGACGCCCCTCTAACTCGCCTTCCCTCCACCAAGCCCACATCCAGCATTTAAATTACAGGGAGATCACCACTGAGACAGCAGACTTCCAGCTGACACCCCCAGGGTAAGCACTAAGGAGCTTCCTAATTATCTAATCCTGACATGCCCACGGGTGAGCCCAAGTGGAGCTCTTCCCTGTCAATAAACACTGCACGCGGGTCTTTGTCTTCCGTGCAAAGCCAGCCCCCTTCCCGCCGTGTGAGAAATACTCCTGCGTGATGTATCAAAATCCCTCAAAGAGGGAGAAAGAGAAAGGTAAGAATAGATGTATTTCCACGACTCCAAGCACAAATCCCTGTGCGAGGCCGCACGCGATCCCCGGAGCTGGGCCGGAGCTATTTTAAAACTAATGTGCACGAGGCCAGCCCACTCGATTGAAAAATCCTCTGTTAGGCGGTGGAGATGGGTAAGAAATCAGCGCTGGGGCTCTCGGAGTGCTTGATTGTGGTTATAAACTCGAGCGGCTGCATCAGCAAAGCTGCCGCGAGTCCTCCGTAAACCTCTTGCGGGAGGGCTTGGGAGGCAGGGCTGACAAGGCAAGTTCAAAACCAGAGCCTGTTGTACTCGGAGACTTCCTAGGCTGCTAAAAATACCCAGTGATCTGCCTTAAGCAGGGGCGAGCGAGGGGAGCCTTTCCTCCCTCTTGTCGCCTGCAAGAAGAGGAGCCAGTTAAGGGGTGATGGGGGAGGAAGAGAATCCAAGCAGAGACGTTTGCAAGGTCGTCAGGGTCGCAGAGGGGTCCTTTTCCTGTGCTGTAGCCGCTTAGACCAAGGTGAGAGCACAGCCTGCACTTTAGACCAGGGAGACCTGTGTTCCAATCCCAACTCTCGCTCCTTTGCATAACCCTATGGCCAAGGCAGGCAGCTTCGTGTGCCTTGGTTTTCCCATCTGTACAACAGACACAATACTCACACGTAAATTATAAGCTTTCGAGATGACATGTGGCAAGTGCTGGCACAAGAGTATGTCCTTTCCTAATGGCACCTGTTATTATTGCTATGACAATGTAGTGGGAGACAGACAGATACAGAAAAGCAATGCGAGATCAAACAAGGAGGAAAATTGCACGCAATCCCAGGGTTGTATGGTTTGGATGGTAATTATCAGAAAGATTCTTAGAGAGGAAATGTTCTTGCCAAGTCCTCCCCCGATTTCCAGCCCACAGAAATCTCCCCCATGCTTCCAAAGCAGGATAAATGCTTGATTTCCTCAAATCCTATCCGGATTGCCAGCGGTCTATCCTTCCTTTGTGGCACAGCTGTGACATTCATCCACTCGGTGTATGTGGAAGTGAATGGATCATCGTTCCTTCTCTGTCACCCAAGTAATTTGCCCAAGGACACACAGCTAGTAAACGAGAGGATGGACCCGGATAGACTAGCTTCAGAGTCCATGATTTCAATCAGAGCTGTCTCATAGGAAGGAAGGAAGGAAGGGAGGGAGGGAAGAAGGGAGGAAGAAAGGGAGAGGGGATTAAAATGAGTGAGCAAATGTGTGGAAAGTATCCTGTAAGTTCAGTATTTCCAGAAGCAGGGCGATCTCTCGAGGTTCCCCGGAGTCCCGGGATTCTATTATTCAATCAGGTAAAGCCGGCCAGAGCTGCGGTACGTAATGGGCATCTGCACTCCCGGAGCACGTGGGTATTTTACCAATCCCCTGCCAGACACCGGTAAATATTATCACATCCACATCTCACAAGGGAATTGGGGTTTCAAACTCAGAGTCGTGGATCTTTTCCTGTGTACTGAATCACAGACCCTCCTGGGAAACTCAGAGACCCCCAGAGGGGAGAAGTTCCAACTTAGCAATTTAAACCCCATAGGAGTGCCCCGCCTGGTCCATAGGTCTACACCACGGCCAAGGACAGCCCTCCAAGGCACCTCATGTCACATCCAGAGCACGGTCAGATTCATGCCTTCAGCTAACGATTCTCTTAGCTCCCTCAAACACTTTTTGGACTGAATTCTAGACAAGCCGCGATGCATTTTCCACTAGCAACAGTAGAAAATATCAAAATATCATCAGATTATGTTATGAATGGTAGGACCTCCATGTTTGGGTTTCTTCCAAACATACTGAGTAATCCTAGTGGAGACAGGGTGGAGACCACCGTCACACTCGCCCCAGGCCATTAAAGAGTGAATGAATGAAATACGACATCGACCAAAAAGATTTGTGACTTCAGTGTTTTAAAGATTATGAAGGGATCTGTGCAAAAATATCGACAGTGCCTTTCCCAGGAGCTGAGAGTCAAGGTGATCTCTGTTCTGCTTTTTTTTATTTCTGTTCTCTATATATTTCTGTTCTCTTTATATTTTTCTGCATGTTCTGTGTGTGTTGGTATTCTTTGTTGGTAAGCACATTCTAGCTGCTTTTAGAGTCAGAAAAAAAAATAATGATAAAGCTATTTTTTAACAAGCCACCAAAGGAAAGGATGTGATAGCTAATCTTGTCATTCCGTAGAATCCTGAGATTAAAAGCAACAAAGGGGAAGGTTTTAACCGCAGGGCTGAAATGGGAGAGTGTCGCCCAACAGGGTCGAGGGGAGACTGAAGCAGATGCCTGGAGACCAAAGGAGGCAGGGAGTGGGGGGAAAAATCAATCTAGATATTTTCCAGCACCGGGAGGAGGGCACGGGGTTGTCCCATTTTTAGCACCAAAAATCCTGCGCCCTGGGAACCCCTCAGTTCTGGACTCACCGGGACAGTTGGTCACCCTACTGGGGACTTGGGGGGTGGGGGCAGGGGCCAGTGGCCCTGAAGAGTGAACTTAGAAGGCAGCTGTCACTACCCTATGACTTTGGTCTGTCACCTTCCTGAACCTGCAGATTACTTTAACAGAATGTCTCATCTGAGAGGCCTGATCTTTCATTCCCCGAGAGGCCCCTGTTCATTTCCTTGGAGATGACTTTATTCTCCATTTGTTTTCACAGTGGTCTCTTTAAAGTCTCAGCTGTTCTGGGGAGAGTAAATAGGTTTTAAAATTAATTATCAATTAAAGGGAGGTTAATTGGCACCAGGCTAGTCATCTATTTTGTCTATAACTGAGGCAGCCCGCCCCTCCCCCTCCCCAGAACTCCGAGACCTGCGCCGGGGCCAATAAACCCCAGCAGCGGAAGCCGTTCATGTGTGACCCGTGGACTAATGAAAATAATTCTGGGTATTTGTGCGGTACCTTTCCCCTGTCGGAAGGTGAATTCTGTGGTCATTTTGATTTTCCAGTTCATCAGGATGTAAGCCAGCCTTCTAGGTGGGCTTACCGATTTTTTTTTAAATGTCTTGCAAATATTTTTATTGGCATAAAGATTTTTCACCGATCTCCACTGCACTTAGGGAAATTGTCATGATAGAATGCATTTGAGCAGCAGCGTCCTGAGGAAACAGCACATTCATCACTGAACTTGGTTCCCTCCCCCACCATCCTACCGTTTTTTTAGAGACAGGGTCTCACTCTGTGGCCCAGGCTGAAGTGCAGTGGCCCAATCATAGCTCACTGCAGCCTTAAATTCCTGGGCTCAAGTGATCCTCCTGCCTCAGCCTCCTGAGTAGCTGGGACTATAGGCATGTGCCACCATGCCTGGCTAATTTTTTAATTTTTTTATTTGTAGAGATGGGGTCTTGCTATGTTGCCCAGGCTGATCTTGAACTTCTGGCCACAAGTGATCCTCCCTCCTCGGCTTCCCAAAGTGCTGGGATTACAGGCATGAGCCACTGTGCCCAGCCCGTTTAATTAACATCTTGTACCTCTTCTCACGGCCTGATTTCATTTAACCTCAGTCTGATTTCTTCTAGTCTCTTGAAATGTGATCCCGTGCCTGCCCCTTTTGCCGTCCCCCCAGGTGGGGAGAAGACTGGTTTGTGTTCACAAAGCTCCTCTGCTGAATTCTACTGCTTCATCTGACCTCATCATTCATGAATATTTATAGACAGCCAGTAGGGAGCATTTGCAAATGGAGTTTGGACCAGACAGGTGAGCACTTGCGACCAAGACAATTACGTAATCTGGTGTTAGGATGTGCACCCATATTAAAATATACCAAATTACAAACAAGACCCAGGAGGACAGGGAGCCGTGTCTTCTCTGCATTCTGTCACTAACCCGGAATACCTTAACAGGCATAGAGCAGGACTTGTGAAAGCCACGCGTTCTTTGGGCGTTCGGGGAATATCGATTGATGATTTGAAACACAGTGGCTCTCTTAGGAGTTAGTGTAGTGTGGTGGTTATCGGTGTTAGCAGGAAATGCACGTAGGGGTTGCCCTGTGAACACACAGCCACACTTTCTCCGCACTCTGTTACCTCCCGCCTCTGGCGTCGGAGTTGGAGGGGGCTGCCCCCTCCCTGGGTAGGCTCAGGAGGACCCCTGAGCCAGCTCTGGAGCATGTGCCTGTGAACTTGCTCTCGGCCTCTGCATCACACATGAGGCATCACGCAGATGAGACTCACGTTGGCCCCACTGCACAGAGCAAGGTGCTGAGCCGACCGGAAAAGGAAACGAAGTGATTTGAGCAAAGGACCAAGGTCACAGGAAAGGCGGGAGGAAAAGCCCAGTTCACTCCTGACTCCCAGGCTGCAGGTGTGTCTGTTGCTCCTTGCAGGATGCAACTATTGCTTTTTTCTCTCCATCCTCCCTTCTTCTTGTCAAAGTCAATTTCCTTTCCTTCCTTTTCTTTTCTTTCCTGCATCTCTTAACCCAGTTTCTCCACCTGAGCCCTGTGCACACGTTGGGCTGGTACTTCTCCGTGATGGGGAGCTGGGGGGCTGTGCTGTGCAATGCAGGGTGCAGGCAGCATCCCTGGTCACGCCCCTCGAGATGCTGGGGGCTCCCCCCACCCAAGGGTGACAACCAAAAACGCCTCCAGACACTGCCCAGTGTCCCCAGGGTGGACAAAACCCTCCCCTGGTTGAGAACCACTGTCTTGGATCCACCAGTCACCATGAAAGTTGTTGGTTCAGCATCTGGGGGACACTTGAGCCTAAATCCTGTTCCTTGTCCCCTTCTCCTCCAACCCTGAAGGCTACACATTTGGCCGTCCTTTCTGCATCCCACGTCACCCTCTAGACTCTCCACAGGGGGTAGTATCACCTCTATCCTCCAATCTCGTCTTCTCTCAGATGCTCCCAGTTTACAACTTTCTCCATCAATGGCGTGACCATGTAACTTCCCACCCAACACCGGTTCCTTCTGACGGTGAACGGGCACGCCGTTAATAATTACACCGGGACAACAGGTGTCAACCAAGCCCATCCTGGGCAAACGGGGACATATGGTCACCATAACAGAGCCTCTTCTTATGAGAGAAGGGTGCGTTGTCTGTGTGTCTAAAGTCTGACAAAGAGGTTTCCCAATGTCACGTACGACTGCCGAGGGAAATGAGGGGGAAGTGAGGAGTTAGTGTTTAATGGGTGCGGGGTTTCAGTTTTGCAAGATGAAAGGAGTTCTGTGGATGGATGGTGGTAGTGGTTGCACAACGGTGTGAATGTACTTAATGCCACAGAACTACACACTTAAAAAAAAGAAAATGGTAAATTGTATGTATGTATATTTTACTGCAATAAATAATAATAATATTAATGATTCAAAAGAGAAAGTAACCAGAGGGCTGGGTGTAGTGGCTCACATCTGTAATCCTAGCACTTGGGGAGACCGAGGTGGGAGGATCACTTGAAGCCAGGAGTTCGAGAGCAGCCTGGGCAACCTCGCGAGACCCCATCTCTACAAAAAATAGAAAAATTAGCTGGGCATGGTGGCACACGCCTGTAGTCCCAGCTACTTGGGAGGCTGAGGCAGGAGGGTCGCGTGAGCCCAGGAGCTGGAGGTTGCAGAGAGGTATGATGATGCCACTGCATTCCAGCCTGAGTAACATAGTGAGACCCTGTCTCAAATATATAAATACACAATAAATAAATAAAGACAACGAAAGGAACTAGAGCTGTGTTCAACAGGGAAACGCCATGAGTCTTGTCTTGCTATTCGTTCCTGCCCCGTGCAGAAGGAGAGTACATGGGCACGTTACGCTTGTCCTAAGAGAGAAGTTAAGCTGTCCTGGGCTTGAGAAGCACAGCTCGGAGAAGAGCATTCTCCATTTCTCAAAACCTGCAGTCCTCCCTGCCCTGCCCCCGCACCCCTGTTTTTTAAAACCACTCATTGTCCTAACCCAAGCAGCTAACAGAAATAGCAACATCCTCTTTGTGTGCCTCTGTGTAGTGTCCCTGTGGTCTCTTGTTTGAAACGATTTTCTTGAGACACTATTTTTAAATCTCCTATTAGCAAAAAGGGAAACTGCGTTGTCTCCCACCACCGGCAGCCTCCCCTCTTGTGGGCCCAGCCCAATCCATTGACAACTCCAAATATGAAAAACCCAGAACAATTTGTCCTGATCTGCCACTGTGAGTTATTAGAGGGAGGCTCAGCTGTCACCTCCTTAATGGGCTTTATGCAAAGCACTCCTTCCCAGGCTGGGGAGTTCAGCAGCCAGGCCTGGCCTCACCAGGGCTCTGAGCGGAATTTGCCATAAATGGGGTTAATCTATACAATCTGGAGGATGCATGCCAAAGACCCCATAAAAGCCACAGAGTGCGACATTGGAGAAGCTGGCGCTTCAGCGTGCGCTAAGTGAAGCCAGCCATTGCCCGATGACTGGGAGACACAAGTCGTCGGACAATGAAACAAGTGTAGCGGGTCAGGAAATGTGTACGCAATGGGTACAGGATCCACTAACAGGGCGGAAAGGCTATGAGTTTTCCAGATTGCCTTAGTGCTCTCTGTTCACCCTACAAAAGGAGGTATGAGTGAACTGGACAGCTAATGATTTCTGAACGGGAGAACTCTGTGTGTGTGTGTGTGTGTGTGTGTGTGTGTGTGTGTGTGTAAGGGTCTAGCGTCCACTTAAGATCTCAGGCAGGAGTGAGACACCCTGCCGCTCTACCCACCAAGCTGTCCGTGAAAGTCCGTCTGCAATAGCTGAAGGTCAGCGCTGGTGAGTCCGGGTGACAAATATTGGCCTCGCTTTATTTTGAGCAAAGTCAGCCTAGTTCATCTTCCACCAAGCTCCTTGGGAAGAATGTTTCCCAGGAGCCGAACTATTTTCAGACGCAAAACAAAACCTGTTCGTCTCGTTTAGAGTTAAATATGGAGGGGACTGGAATGGAGCATGTTTCTGTAAATATTCATTAATTCAGTGAAATGGCCTCACTGTGGGCCAGGCACCACGCTCGCCAGCTCCAGGGAGACCAAGATAAGAGCATTTCCAAGTGACACATGTTTAGGTAAAAATACCTTGTGTTTAAATGCCAATGTTTCCTGCTCCACTTAGGACAGTGAGTAGCTGGGGGCCCCTCTCGGCCGGCTGGGCGTGTAACTTTCCCTAGATGACGGGAATAGTCTCTTTTTGTTGTTTGTTTGATGTTACTTCTGCTAACTACGTTTCTCGGAGCGAAGGTAAACACAAAGGGCCAAGGGAGTTGCACAAATATTTGTTCTTTGGTTAATATTAATGTATGTTCGTGTTTACTCGAATGTTCAAGTAGACTCTGAATTGGTACTGACAGGCCATAAAGGAACTGGGTGCAAAATTGATAAGGACAGCGAGAAGACAGTTGCTGGTTTCTTTAGAACTATGTTCAGAGCCTTTAAATGGTGTCCCCGACAATTCCCAGTTCTGTTTTTCATCCTAATGGCCAATATTAAGTAAGCTCCCATATTAAAGTAGAAGAGAAGTTAATAATTATCAAGGTCTCCGATGGAAGTGCTTTAAATTCATTGCCCCATTTCGCCACCATATGGAGTCCCTCCAACAGCCTCCAAGAGCATCATCGCTCCCATTTTACAGACCGGGGAAACAGAAATGAAGTCACTTGAGAGTCACGTGACTTGAGCCAGTGTCTGTCTGGCTCTGAAGCTCTTCAGGATTAGGTGAACAAATGAAAAGACAGGCGCCTCTTTATGGAGCATAGAGATTGCATGGTGCATTATAAAACGTTGGCTTCAGATCATTCATCACTTCATAGAGAACAGGGAAGGGGTGGGGGAAACAGAGGATTCAAATATCCAAAGTTGAAGACGACTTTGGAATGAAGATGAAACATCTCTGCTATGCTGATCAACGAGAAATTATCACTCAATTTGGAATGTTTGCTCTACACCCAACTTTTAGTGTACTCATTCATAGCATGAGTTAAAATATATCGACAACACAAGCAGAGAGACGGGATGGTATATCAGGAAGAGGAGGGACTTTGGGGTCAGACAATACTGGATCCAAGTGTCCTCTGGCACTTACAGGCGTGTGACGTGAGGCAAACTGCTTCATCTCCCTGAGTCTATGAACTGACGGTAACACCACTTACTCCAGCAGGGTTATTGTGCGGTTTAAATAGGATAAAGCACACAATGCCTACGTCGCACTGGGGATAATCAGGAAATATTCATTTCCTTCTCTTCTCTATTTACTAGACAGAAAATTGTTACTGAGGCTTCTGAGGTTATTTCTAGGGCCACAGATTGAGAATGGTATTAATAGGCTACGAAGAGATTAGGAAATAATCCCACTGGGAAACTTACTTGAGGTATAAAAAAATGGCTATCTATATTTATAACCCAAATATGTGTATCTATGATCCAAATGTGTGCACTTGTGACTCACACGCAGAGCTGCGTCTGTTTGTGGATGGGTGCCGCAAATATGCCAACGGACATATGCCTGCTTTCTCAAATCGAAGAATTCGTTCAACACAGACCTTCCTAAATGGGAAACGGAATGAGTGTTCAACCTCTAAGTCAGTTTGGAAATCACAGTAGGCTACCTTAGGGGATTTATAATACGCTTTAATGGTAGACCTATTCGAACATAGAACCCTTTCCACTTAATACCTATGATTCCATCTGATGAAACTGGTGTCCCAGGAACACAGGTTCGAAAATGCTGTTTTTAGACTGGTCCAAATCTACCCCATTTCGACAGTGTTAGAAGAAAGAATGAAATTTCTAGCCACTTCGGACTTGACCTTGGCCATGGGAACTGGTGCCTATTGGCTTTCGCTTTCAAAGTCATTTTACCTCTCACATGTGTTTCCACTTTATTCTGCTTAACATAACAAGGGGCAATTTATTCCTGTTTCAGAATGTGAGAGCTGGATCCTTAGACAGGAGGAAGAGAAACGGCATGGCCAGGAATCAAGATCGTTTCCTGAAGGTGACGTCCGCCACGAAGCACAAACATAATGACTGTGCTTGTGTCAACATGGGCAGATACTCATTTTCTCCACTTAAAATTCCTTCAAAGTTTAACTGTCTGTATTTGGCACATCAAAGAGGATTTTATTGGGCACATCAGAAGGGAAGTCCTTTCCAAAGAGCCACAGACTCGCAAGAGGAAATAAGCATGCAATTTATCACTTTGTCAAGGTTCAACAAGGTCCTGATCAACATGCTAAGAGCCCCTGAAGCCAAGAGGAGCCATTGATTCAATCAACAACAAGGACCAGTACAGATAATACCAACGGATTTGCAGAACAGTGTCATACTTTAAAGAGTTGTTATGCAGCATCAGCCATAAATCTGGAACTCCTCGCATGGTTGGTGCGTTAAAACATTTTGAAGTCATGCTCAGCAAAAGACCCATTTTAGTGTTCATGTCCAAAGCCTTGTGGGAAGCAGAATTCTAAGACAGCCAGCACAATTCCCAGCCCCTACTGCAGACACATGTTCCCAGTTACTCAAACACTAATCTGGGTATTGCTGAGAAGGAATTCTGCAGATGTCATGAAGGTCCCAAATCAGTTGACCTTAAGATACAGAGATTGTCTGGGTGGCCCTGACCTAATCACATGAGTCTTTTAAAGCTGGGTCTAAAAGTCCCAGATGGCAAAGTCAGAGCTTCAAAGAACGATAAGGATTCACCATGCCACTGCTGGCTTGAAGATGGAAGGGCACCACGTGGAATAGAATGTGGGCAGCCTCTAGGAGCCGAGGTTGGCCCCAGCTGACAGCCAACAAGATCTCTCAGTTCTACGGCTACGAGAATGGCCACAACAAGAATGATCCGAGAAACGGAATTTTCCCCAGAGTTTCCAGATGACAGCTTGATTTCAGCCTGGTGATACCCTAGGCAGAGAAGCCAGCTAGGCCATGCAGGACCTCTGACCTACAGAACTATGATCTAATAAATGGGAGTTAAATTTGCGGTCTTTTGTTAACGGGGCAATAGGAAATAGACACAAGCCTCCAGCAACATCTCAGGAGAGCACAGGAAGGATCGTTAAGTAAGAATCAATGCAATTGCAGGATGCTTTTCAGATGCCTGCTGCTTTTGTAGGTTCAGTATCTCAGCTGACAGTTTCTCCTAAGTGTTAGGCTGAACCCAGAGGCTGGTGGGACGTCCAGCCTTAAAGGGAACTTTCCCTTTAAACTGGCCCCACCCCCTTTGAGGGCTGGGTCCTCTCTCCTCCCTAGCCCCCCATCAACACACACTCATACACACACACACACACACACACACACACACACACACACGTTTACCAATAACTGACCAAACCCCCACCAAACGGCAAGTACTCTAGGACAGCACTGATATAATGTCACCTCCAGGAACCCCCTACAAGTTCATTCCTGGCCTCTCCCCACTAGATCCCAGTAGCACCACCACCCCTATCTGTGACAACCAGAAATATCTCCATGCATTACCAAACGTCCCCTGGTGATCAAAATCACCCTGGTTAAGAGACATTGCTCTAAGTTTTAGTTCTTCATTGACAAATAAGCATGATGGTGCCCGTCTCCTAGGCTTCCTGGGAGAATGACATGAGATGATGTCCACACAGCATCTGATACGGTTCCTGGAACATCATCACTACTCACTAATTTTGAGCTATTTTGACAACAGGGAAAAGCCATCATCTCAAAGTAGAACTCAAACTTAAGGTGGAAACCTGTATTAGTTTCCCACTGCTGTTGTAGCAGGTGACAACGAACACAGTGGCTTAAGTGACACACCATTTATTCTCTTGCAGTTCTGGAGGTCAGAAGTTTAAAATGGGTCACGGCGTTGCATCCCCTTTGGATGTTCTAGGGGAGAAAATCCATTTCCTTGCCTCCTTCAGCTTCTGGAGGTCACCACAGTCCTGTGTTTGTGTTCCTGCATAACTTCCACTTCTGCTTCTGTTGTCACTCGCCCTCTCTGACTCTGACCTCCTGCCTCCTTCTTATAAGAACCCTGAGATGACATCGGGCCAAACTGGATAATCCCAGATCATCTCCCCATCTCAAGACCCTTAACTTAATCACATCTGCGACGTCCCTTTTGCCACGTCAGGTGACACAGTCACAGGCTCCAGGGATTAGGATGTGGACGTGTTTTCAGCGCCATCCTTCTGCCTACTGAAGAAACCCTTCACCCATCATCAGAGGGGAGAAAAGCCCTCCAAATGGATTGCTTTGTTTATTCATTTATTTTTTAATTGAACACAGTGGACAAAGATGGAAACATAAGACACTTCTCCATGTTCAAGAGCCTATTAAATTGGGAGGTTAAGATCCAACAGGCAGATCGCTTACCTCGTCCACATAACAACAGAAGACAGAAGTGGGGACCTTGGATGGGGTTTATCACTTTCTTTGAAAGTGTCAGGGGGCGAACTTGAGATGGGTCAGCCGGCTGTGTTCCTACTGCTGCTGCTTGTACACAACCCATGTGACCCACGGGGACGCGTATTCCAACGATGTTCCCGACGCCGTCGCATTTCCATGACTTTATTGTTTCTTTTGATAGAAATGAAGCCTGCAAACTTTCCCAAAGGAATACTTTTCGGAGATATCCCTCTCTCTCTATTTCTCTCTCTGCACCTTCTACTTTCTGTTCTTCTTAGAACCTTCTAGGCCAGACAGTCCCAGAGTCCTGTGTATCTGCTGCCTCTCTTCCCCACGCCGGCCGTCCCTTCCTTCCTCTCTCCCACACCCCTTCCTCCCTCACCCTCTGCCTGGGAAAAAAATCTTCTCCTTAACACAGATGTTGGAACCCGACATCCACGCGGGGAGCCTGGGTGTCCAAGGCTGCGAGTGTTTGAGACTCAGTCCGTTCACCACTGTGCAACAAACACATGTAACGGAATTCAACTCGTACCCCCTGGATCTGTTAAAATTTTAAAAGAAGGGGGGAAAAAAGATTCAGTCTGAAAAGTATTGTCTACCTAGCGTGGGGGTGGGGCTGAGAAGAGGAAGTGACTGCTAACGGGTAGGCGATTCTTTTTTGGCCCTGGCTGCACAACTCTGTGAATATCCTAAAAACCACTGAAGTGTAGACTAAGTGGGCAAATTATATGGTATGTGAGTATCTCAATAAAGCTATTAAAAACAAAAAAAGATTCGGTCTAATAGGCCCAATAAACAAGAATAGGCCCAGTGTTCTTAGGAAGTGTGCTAGTTTTCAGGAATTTTCTATTTTTGGCAACCCCAAGGCTATATATTTATTTTGATATAAGTAAATCCTAGTAATTGAATAAGCAATATTAATAATAATTGTATTTAATGTCATACTTCCTAGAAATTTAATATAGCCTCTTTACTCACTGGGGTTCATTTTACCAGGAGATGAGCTGTTATGTGTTCTAGGACCTCAGCCAGGCTCTGGGGTACAATGATGACAATACAGTGTCCCTCTCTCGAGGAGCTCTGTGTCTACTATAGGGGGGACAGGGGGATTAGCAGACTGTGACACAATGACACAATAAGAGCTGTTATGGAGATGGGCAGAAAGAACTTCAGGAAAGCCACGGGACTCAGTGGACCTGAATGCATTTACCATCCTGGCCCACTGAAGCCAGAAAGCCACCCAGTAAGAACTGTCCCTGACACCCCAAAACCATTCACAGCATGGCGCCCTCAACCTCCCTGTCTTTGAGGAGCGCCCAGGCTCTACCAGTGCCCAGGTCCCTGGGCCCTCCCTCATCTCCTGTTCTACCTGTGTCCCCACCTTGCTACTGTCCCTAAGCCAGCCTGGCGCTGGGTTGGAAAATGAGTCATGCTGCACAAGGAAAGTCTCCCCAGCAAAGGCAGCATTTCATCCCAATCTTTAAGAACAAGGAGGAGGTAGCAGGTGAAAACAGACAAAGAAAGTGTTCTAAGCCAAGAACACATCCATGCAAAGACTCAGAAACTGGAGCATATTTAATTAAATTCCAGGGACTATAAGTAGTTCTGTGTGGTGGGGCCATAAGAAGACACGTGTGAGGTCAGAGGGGAGAGGAAGGGGCCTCACGATGGGTGTCAGGCTAAGGAGTTGGGACACATGCTGAGAGCTACAGATACTCTTCAAAAGCTTATGAAAGGGAAGGTGTGGTGGCTCATGTCTGTAATCACAGCACTTTGGGAGGCCAGGGTGGGAGGATCACTTGAGGCCAGGAGTTCAAGACCAGCCTGGGCAACATAGCAAGACCCTATGTCTACAAAAAACTTAAAAATTATCTGGGCATAATGGTGCATGCCTGTAGTCCCAGCTACTGGGGAGGCTGAGGTGGGAGGATCACTTGAGCCTAGATACTCAGGAGACTGAGGTGGGAGGATCACTGGAGCCCAGGAGTTTGAGGCTGCAGTGAGCTATGATCATGCCACTGCACTCCAGCCTGGGCCACAGAGCCAGACCCCGTCTCAAAAAAAAAAGCATATGAGAGACGGAACATTTGTAGCAGCACTATTTACAAAAGCCAAAAGGTGGCAACAACCCAAATGCCCATCAACAGATGAATGGATAAACAGAACGTGGTCTGTCCATACAATGAAATATTATTCAGCCATAAAAAAAATGAAGTTTTAACACACGCAACAACATGCATGAACCTCCAAAACATATGCTATATGTAAGAAGCCAGACACAAAAGGTCACATATTCTATGATTCCATTTATGTGAAATGCCCGGAAGAGGCAAATCCATAGAGACAGAGCACAGATTGGGGGTCACCAGGGCTTGATTGAAGGGGGAATGAGGGTGAGTGCTTAATGGGCACAAGGTTTCCTTTCGGGGTATGAAAATGAACATGTTTTGCAACTAGATAAGGGTGATGGTTATACAACACTGTGAATATACTAAATGCCACTGAATTGTGCATGTTAAAATGGTTCATTTTATGTTATGAGAATTTTATCTCCATTTTTTCAAAGCATGAGAGGAATAGCTTCCTGGTTCAGTAAATGTCTGTCCCACGATTCGAGGGACTTACATCACAGAGCAGACCCAAAAACCCCAGGCAGCGTCTCCGTTCAGACGCAACATTCTCTCAACTCCTTATCCAGTGGAAAGAAGGGGAGCTTCCCAGCACCCCAGCTGGTGTAGCTTTCAGACTGAAACCAAAGACAAGAGCTGCGAAAAGCAGGCAGAGTCCACCCAGGCTATTCCCAAAGCTCTGCCTTCCCCCTTGTCCCAGGCACAAAACAGAACTTACACTTTGGAAAGTCACGATCTGATCTGCCTGAGAACGAGATCAGCCTCCCCAGTGCCCGATGGACTGGTTCCATCATTTGGAAACTCCAGCAGGAAGTGCATCTTGTTCTGGAGAGCTCAACGTGACCACCTGAATCCTTGCTCCGGTCTCCCCTTCCACAGACTGCCTTTAAATTTTCTCCAGATGACTTCCAGCCCGTTTTTGGTCTTTTTTCTAAAACCACGATCTTATTCCTTCTAGCTCCAAGAGTTGGAGGGGAATTGAATTCAGCAAGGGCTCTAGAAGCTTCTGGGTCATCGAGGGGGAAGTTAATGTGGCTGTGTGTATCAGAGCACTGGCTTGGTGCTTCACATTCCTCAAGTGCTTGAGTCTTCATCCTAAGCAGGGGCATGAATTTTTCCTCTGTGCCAACGAGGCCACCCACGTGTCCCAGACATACAAAGGCAGGAGCAAGGAAAAGCCAAGTCGTGCGATCTGCTCACAGTGCCAATGGTCTCGGCGGAGGGCAGCCTTACGAGACAAGGGAAGGATTAAAAATAAAATAAAGAGAATTTGAGATGATTTTGACAACTTTTACATTAAGATTTCCAACCCCCTTATGATATTCTAAAGTGGTTCTTGACTGCGGGGATTTTGTGCCCCCAGGGGACACTTAGCAATGTCTGGGGACGTTCTGGTTGTCACAACTGCAGAGGAGGGTGCTGCTGGCACCTATTAGACAGAGGCTGGGACATGCTCAACATCCCGCAATGCACAGGACAGCCCCCAACAACCAGGAATAATCCAGCCCAGAATATGAATAGTGAAAGGTTGAGAAACCCAGTTGTACTTTATTTACATTGAAAAATTATTTTTATTTTACATCTTGAACATATTGCAGTCAATCAAAAAAGAGAATTTCACATAGGGAGACATTTACATAGGACCCCAAATGTTCATTCACAGTAATTTGTAATGAGAAAATTCCTAAAATAGAAAACTAACCCAGAGTCCCCAAAGCTTCCTCATCTTTTTCATTAATCTACAAATCTACAGACTAGGAATTTTTTTTCTTTAATATGTGCCTGACATGCCCACAGAGGGAACAGCTACTCTGTAAAGGAGGTCTAAATGGAATTCTAGGACACGGGGCTCTATTCCCACATGAATAAGGTGGCTTCTGCCCTCAGGTCACACACAACCCGATAGACTCTCAAATAGAAATGCAGAAATGCTATAAAGATAGATAAAGAGGCGATTCATTTCTCCTGGGGTATTCAGGAAAAATAATCAAGAAGGTGAACTTTGAACTAGGCCCTCTAGTAATTCTTTAAGAAAACAAAATTAGAAAGAATATTCCAGACAAAGAAAGAGCTAAGACGTTATGGGTTGAACAGTGTCCCCCCAAAAGACATGTTAAAATCCTAATCCCCAGTACCTGAGACTGTGGCCTTATCTGGAAATAGGGTCCCGCAGACATAATTGGCTAAGATAGAGGTCACGCCGGGGTAGATGGGCCCTTAATCCAATATGACTAGTGTCCTTATAGGGAGAGGAGAAGGGACACAGACACGTGCAGTGAGAGTGCCACGTGAAGATGGAGTCAAAAATTGAAGTGCTGCAACTGCAAACCAAGGATACTATGAATTGTCAGGAGCCACCAGAAGCTATGAAGGGGCAAGGAAGGATCCTCCCTACAAGTGTCAGAAGGAGCATGGCCCTGCCAACACCTTGATTTCAGACTTCTGGCCTCCAGTACCGTGAGAGTTGTGTTGAGTCACCTAGTCAGTGGCAGTTTGTCATGGCAGCCCTTGGAAACTAATACAGGCATAGGGGAGTGATATAAAATGTCCTCATTTCGAGCAAACGATTGGGCAATGGTAATCAACGTGGTGGTGAGTGAGGGAAGAATCAATGTTGAAAAGATATCAGAGAACCTGTCGTACCCCTTCATGGCTTCGGAGAAGAGCTGTGATTATGGGAGCTGTAAAAAAGCAGGAAAGTAATAGGAGAGAGATGGTTTCATGAGCGGAGAGTCATGCCAAAGATGGCACAAATTCTGCAACTACAGGCAAGTCCCAGGATAGCATCAATGCCAAACTCTGACTAAACCATCATCTGGGATTATCAAAACCTGGATATGAGTAATGTCAAAGAAAAAAAGGATTATTTAATATCCGGTTACAACCAGGAAGGAAGAGATCACTGAAAAAGAAGGAGAAAGAGGAGGCAACAGACAACTAAAAACAAATAAAAAAATACAAGTCCCTCAAAATACCAAAAAAATTTAACAAAGTGTATACAAACCCAACAGAACAAAAACTACAAAATGTCACTGAAAGAAATTTTAAAAGACTAAAATAAATGGAACTATATACCATGTTCATGGATGGGGACATTCAAATTATTAAGATGTCGCTTTACCCCAAATAGACCAATAGATTCAACATGACCCCAACCAAAATTCCAGCAAGGTGTTTTGTAGAAACTGACAAGCGGATCCTAAAATTTATGTGGAAATGCAAATACCTAGATTAGACAAAGCAATTTTTTTTAAAAAAAAAGAAAGACAAAGTCGGAGGACTTACCTGACAGTGTAGTATTGGTTTAAAAGATAGACTCCCCCAGCAAAAAAAAAAAAAAAAAAAAAAAAGCAAAAGAAGTTTGGCTGAAAAGATAAATCAATGGTCTAGAATGGAGAGTTCAGAAATATACCCACAGGTTCATGACCGATTTATTCTTTCACAAAGGCATCAAAGTAATTCAATGAGGAAAGAAAAGTTTTGCAATAGTGACGGGACAACTGAATATCTATATGGAAAAAAATAAACATCAAACCTTACAATATGCCATACAGAAAAATTAACCAGAAGATCATAGATTTAAATGTAAGTGCTAAAACTATAAAATTCTAGAAGAAAGCAGAGGAGAAAATCTTTGTAATCTTAGATCAGGTGAAGATTTCTAAGATAAGACATAAAAAAACATAGGCCATAAAAGAAAAAAAATTGATAAATTAGACCTTATCATAATTTTAAACTTGCCGTAGTATAAAACGTAGTTAAGAAAATTAAAAATCAAGCCATGGGCTCAGGGAAAATACATATATCTGACAAAGAACTTGCAACCAGATTCCAAAAAGAACTCCTTACAACTTAACCATAAGACAAAGAGCCTTATTTTTTTAATGGATAAAATATAGGAAAGGACTCTCCTACAAGAAGACATATGAATGGCCAAGAAGAATGGGGAAGGCCGGGCGCGGTGGCTCATGCCTGTAATCCTAGCACTCTGGGAGGCCGCAGCGGGCGGATTGTTCAAGGTTAGGAGTTCGAAACCAGCCTGAGCAAGAGCGAGACCCCATCTCTACTATAAATAGAAAGAAATTAATTGGCCAACTAAAGATATATATAGAAAAAAAATTAGCCGGGCATGGTGGCGCATGCCTGTAGTCCCAGCTACTCGGGAGGCTGAGGCAGAAGGATTGCTTGAGCCCAGGAGTGTGAGGTTGCTGTGAGCTAGGCTGATGCCATGGCACTCACTGTATTCTGGGCAACAGAGTGATAATCTGTCTCAAAAAAAAAAAAAAAAAAGTACAAGAGGGGCTGGGCGTGTTGGCTCACACCTGTAATCCTAGCACTCTGGGAGGCCGAGGCGGGTGGATAGTTTGAGCTTAGGAGTTCGAAACCAGCCTGACCAAGATCGAGACCCTGTCTCTACTAAAAATAGAAAGAAATTAATTGGCCAACTAAAAATATATAGAAAAAATTAGCCAGGCATGGTGGCACACGCCTGTAGTCCCAGCTACTCAGGAGGCTGAGACAGAAGGATCTCTTAAGCCCAGGAGTTTGAGGTTGCTGTGAGCTAGGCTGACGCCACGGCACTCTAGCCAGGGCAACAGAGTGAGACTCTGTCTCACAAAAAAAAAAAGTACAAGAGGCATTTGAATGTCTAAATATTTTAAAATGTTTCTTATGAAGGCATATTTCTATCCCCTTAACAAAGCAACCCATCTAAGTTGCTTTTTCTTCCTTATTTCATTTCAACCATTATTTATTGAGCTCTATTACACATCAGGTAATACTCAAGCTAAGTCCATACAAAGAAGAGTAAAATTCCTTTTAAGTTGTATCTATTGTTGGGAAAAAGAACTAAAAGGAGAGAGGAACATAAAACAATATTTTACTGTAATATTCAAAATGTCATTAATGGGTTATATAGAGTATTGTGAAAAATAGATGACTTATCGTTAACCTAATAAGGAAGATGTATTAGAGGAATCTCTGGAGGAGGTGACAAGTTAGCCAAGTCTTTAAAGATTTGTGGCAACCCTGCATTGAGCAAGTCTATCAACACCATTTTTCCAACAGCATGTGCTCACTTTGTGTCTCTGTGTCACATTTTGACAGTTCTCATGATATTTCAAAGTTTTTCATTACTACTGTATCTACTATAGTGATCTGTGATAAATGATCTTTGAATTTACTACTGTAATTGTTTGGGGAACACCACAAAACATGTTCAATAATATAACAAACTTAAATGCTGTGTGTGTTCTGACTGCTCCACTGACCCACCTTTCCATCATCCCTCTCCCTATTCTCTAGATTCCCTATTCCCCGAGACTTAACAATATTGAAATTAGGCCAATCAATAACCCCACAATGCTCTCTAAATGTTCAAATGAAGAGGGGCAAGTCTCTCACTTTTAATCAAAAACTAGAAATGGAAGGCATGTCAAAAACCAAGGTAGGCCAAAAGCTAGGTTTCTTGCACCAACCAGCGAACCAAGTTGTGAATACCAAGGAAAAGTTCTTGAATGAAATTAAAAGTACTACTCTAGTAAACACATGAATGATGTGTTTACACATGAATAAAGTAAAACAGACTTACTGATGATATGGGGAAAGTTTGAATGGTCTGGATAGAAGATCAAAGCAACCACAACAGTCCCTTAAGCCAAAGCCTAATACAGAGCAAGGCCCTAACTCCTTTCAATTCTGTGAAGGTAAGGAAGCTGCAAAAGAAAAGTTTGAAGCTAGCAGAAGTTGGTTCATGACGTTTAAGGAAAAAAGCCATCTCCATAACAGAAAAGTACAAAGTAAAGCAGCAAGTGTTGATGTAGAAACTGCAGCACGTTATCCAGAAGACTTAGCTAAGATCATTGATGAAGATGGCGACACTAAAAAACAGATTTTCAATGTAGACAAAACGGTCTTCTATTGGAAGAAGATGTCATTTAGGATGTTAATAGCTGAAAAGGAGAAGTCAATGCCTAACTTCAAAGCTTCAAAGGACAGACTAACTTTCTTGTTAGGAGTTAATGCCGCTGGTTGCTTTTAGTTGAAGTCCATGCTAATTTATCTTTTCAAAAATCTGAGAGCCCTTAAACATGATGCTATATCTAGTCTGTCCGTGTTCTATAAATGAAACAACAAAGGCTTGAAGACAGCGTTGTCTGTTTATGGCATGGCTTACTGGGTATTTTAAGCCCAGTGTTAAGAACTACTGCTCAGAAGAAAAAAACCAAAAAAACGAAAGATGTACTTTCAAAATATTACTGCTTGTTGACAATGCTTCACTACCCAAGAGCTCTGATGAAGACATAAAAAAAGATTAATGTTGTTTCCATGCCTGCTAATATAACATCCATTCTGCAACCCACAGATCAAGGAGTGGTATTGACTTTCAAGTCCTATTACTTAAGAAATACATTTTGTAAGGCTACATCTGCCACAGATAGTGATTTCTCTTGAGGTACATGGGCAAAGTAAATTGAAAATCCTCCTGAAAAGATTCATCACTCTAGATGCCATTAAGAACATTCATGACTCATGGGAGGAGGTCAAATTATTAGCATTATGGGAGTTTGGAAGAAATTGATTAGAACCCTCATTGATGACTTTGGAAGGTCTGAAACTTCAGTGGAAGAAGATGTGGTAGAAATAGCAAAAGAGCTGGAATTAGAAGTGGAGCCTGAGGACAAGACTGAATTGCTACAATCTCATAATCAATGTTGAATGGATGAAGAGTTGCTTCTTATGGATGAGCAAAGAAAGTGGTTTCTTGAGAGGGAATCTACTCCTGGTGACAATGCTGTGAACGTTGTTGAGATGACAACAAAGGATTTAGAATTTTACATAAACTTAGTTGCTAAAACAATGGCTGGATTCAAGAAGACAGACTAATTCTGAAAGGAGTTCTACTGTGAGTAAAATGCTATCAAACAGCATCACATGCTGTAGATAAATCTTTTGTGAAAGGAAGGTTCAATTGATGTGGCAAACTTCATTGTTTCTTATTTGAAGAAATTATCACAGCCACCTCACCCATCAGCAACTGCCACCTTCATCAGTCAACAGCTATCAACACTGAGGTAAGACCCTACACCACCAAAAAGATTACAACTCACTGAAGGCTCAGATGATTGTTACCATTTTTAGCAATAAAATATTTTTACATTAATATATACGTATAGTACAATGCTATTGCACACCTAATAGACTATAACATAGTGTAAGCATAAATTTTATATGTAACGAGAAACCAAAAACAATGTGTGACTCACTTTACTGCACTTTTCACTTTGTTGTGGTGATCTGGAACCAAACCTACATTATCTCTGAAGTGTGTCTGGTAGTTGCAGTATAGGCAGAAGCCAGGTTGGAGTGTACTGAGGAAGGAACAGTATGAAGAAGGGAAATAAAGGTGGACTGCATTGTCAAATATTTAGAATAAAAAGGATATGTGCTAGGATATCAGCGATGCAACAGAAATGTATCCATTTGTAAATTACATCATTTTTCTAAAGATTTGTAATTAGAGGTCATTTATTTGGTGCATGAGTTTTTCTATAAAGTAAAACCTTCTTCCACCAAGAGTGGGAAATAGAATGGGCTGTCTAAATCATCATTGCCACAATATGTGTTTTGTTTCAGCCTTTTGTAAAAGTTGATCTTGATCTGCCCAAAACAATCTTTCCTAAACTTCAAGTTTGATCTTAATGTTATCCAATCCATTTTATTTGAAATGATCTGCTATTAGTTATATCATATTGCTTCTATTTATTTAAACTTATTTTAAAACTTCTTTAAAAGAGGCTTTTGGATATATAAACTAAAAATATAATAAAACTTGTCAACCTTTTGTTATGGTCTATTTTCTTTTTTTATTTGGTATAGTTATAAAACTTTTCCCAACTTCTCTGGCTTAAAGTTTACTCCCAAATTTTCTTAACGTTTAAAGGGGTGAAATTGACTACAAAAGGAAATGAGATAACTTTTTGGAGGGATGGAAATGTTCTATGACTCCATTGTGGTGATACTTTATACATTTATAAAATGTATTAACTGTACCTCAAAGAAAGGATAAGTTTTAGTGTGTGTGAGATTATATTTAAATAAACATGAATTTTAAAAATGCTTCTTAAGGGCCGAACACGGTGGCTCAGGCCTGTAATCCTAGCAATCTGGGAGGCCGAGGCGGGAGGATCGCTCAAGGTCAGCAGTTCGAAACCAGCCTGAGCAAGAGTAAGATCCTGTCTCTACTACAAATAGAAAGAAATTAATTGGCCAACTAAAAATATATATAGAAAACATTAGCCAGGCATCGTGGCGCATGCTGGTAGTCCCAGCTACTTGGGAGGCTGAGGCAGAAGGATCTCTTAAACCCAGGAGTGTGAGGTTACTGTGAGCTAGGCTAATGCCACAGCACTCTAGCCTGGGCAACAGAGTGAGACTCTGTCTCAAAAAAAAAAAAAAGAAAAGTTTCTTAAATTCAGATAATTAAGATGGATATTAAAATATGTATAGGATATTGACTGAGAAATTGCCCTACCAAATATTAAACATATTATAAAACTGCAATGAAAGCATTATGGATGTGGCCCATGAATTGATAGAGTACAATTGACTCAATAGTTACAGAACTGTCTAAATTCATAAATGCATACAAAGCATAAGAATTTATTAATAGTTCAAAATAAAATATAAAAGGAAGCAAATACGTTGAGTCAGTTTGCCTCCGTCAAAATCCCAGCTTCAAAATTTATCTATTGGGGGAAAAGATTCAAACTTTCTGTCTCTTAGTTTTCTCATCAGTTAAATAACAATGATTCTTACTTC
Source organism: Lepilemur ruficaudatus (assembly GCA_963574885.1). NCBI lineage: Eukaryota > Metazoa > Chordata > Mammalia > Primates > Lepilemuridae > Lepilemur > Lepilemur ruficaudatus. The sequence goes on from CAUYRT010030437.1 coordinate 119,968, forward strand.
GCAAGGATCATGTAAATATTCAATGAGGTAATACACATAAAGCAGAGGTTCTTAACTTGTGATCCAATTACCCCCATGAGATTCATGGATAGATTTTAAGGACTTGGAATTTGATGGAAAAATTACATCTTCATGTCGATCAAGCTGTAACTGAAATGTACTATTTCCTCTCCTACTGAATGTAGTCAGCAAATCATAGTTGTACTAACAGGAGCTGTGGTGTTGCCAATAGAAATCAGATATTTTTATATACCACATTACTGGTTTTGCAAATGTATCTTGTTTATATCAATCATTAGCCAAAATTATAGTTTTATTTGTGTCTCCATCAAAACACACATTAGTGAATGCATTGGCCAAGTATCAGGCAAGTCCGTGCCTAGTAGCAATTCATCCACCAAGTGATGAAGTCACATGGTTTCAAATCACTGACCCAAACACCTACGTTGTTTGCAGTTCTCTGTATACAATTGTTTGTTGATCAACCCAGGGAAGAAGAGATGAGTTACTTTTATTGGTTGTCCAGGTTTTGCAAAATTGAGCAATTTAAATGAGAAGTATTCATTCTTATATGATGGTGCGCCATTTTTTAATGTAGGCATTCATATAAGCTACAGTATCAACTTGTACCCTTATGGTTCTGAATTTCTGATTCCTCTTCATTCCAGCACCTGCTGATTTGTCTTCTTCCTTTTAAACCTAGTTATTATTCACTTATTGTTTTTGTTTTATTTAATGCATATTGCCATGTATTTCTGGAGGAATGGGCTGAAGTATTAACTTAGTCTGCTATATTTTCAGATCTAGCTTTCATTCTTTCATAACATGTATACACTTTTACTGAATTTTAGATTTTGTGGGTCTTTATCCATCTGGATGTTTTTTTTAAACACTCAACTTTGTGAATCCTTTGTCTTCCTTGTTGAGGTTTGTTTCTTTTGAAATGTTTCCCTTTCTATTGCCCTCCTCCGGTCATGAAGTGCTAACTGTTATGGGCTATTTACCTCTTTGCTCAGAAAAAAGTAAATTCATAGGTGATATCAGTTTTGAAATAGGACATATTTTATAATTTCTGTAAATCTTTTTGCTAGCAAAAAGAAACTTTGAGAACTGTTACTCTTAATTTTATAAATCTAATGGTATTCCTAAGAAAGTATAACTTGCCTAGAAGGCTCTTAATGAATCTTATTCTGTACATGACAAATCTAGAATCTGGAATATTCATGTGCCTCATAAACTTGGCAGGTACCCACTCATTCCTACCAATATTCTCTGACACAGATCCTGAAAAAGCAAAATTTCAGTTCTCTGAGCTACCTTGAATTTTTGTGTGGAAAGAGACTGTTACTGTGAGAATGTTCTGAGTCATCCCTAATCCTTGGATCATGAAGAGATACTTTTTCTTTTTCCTTTAAACATTTTTTCCTAAAAATATGCTCTCTTGTTTCTGTCTTCCTTGCTGTTTTCATCTAAAATTTTCCAATGTGTGAATTATAACCTGACAATATCATAAATATGTAAATAGGCTTATAGACTATCTCAGCACTCTCAGTTGTCAGGAATAAAATACTAGGGATAGATTTAGCATCACACACAGGCAAAAGCATCTTTTAGTGCCAAGGAAGAATTTTACCACATGGCAACCTGCTAGGTGGTAGAATACAAAGGTTTTCCAAAGTACTTATTATAATGCATATACCATGAGAAGCTGACTAATGTTTTATTTTCTTTTTAATGAGAGATCTACTCACTGCTGTCTTTCTCCAAGCCTGGTTCTTTCAACTTAAGATATAAATTTCTTAATAAGCAACATCAGGTATCTTTTCTCACTTCCAAAAAGAAAGTAAACTAGGAGTCCTGAATCAATTAAAGAGACATCACAAGTTGAACTGAAAGAAATGTATAAGATAGATGGAGATCGCACCAGAATGTTATCAGCCACAAGAAGACAAAGTGAAAGAGCAAAAAGGTCACTGAACAAATATTTTAATAATGCTTTGCTTTAAATTCCATCAGTTACACATTATTACCTTTCCCATGCTGCAGAAACTCGGGAGGGATAACGTGAACAGTGTTATTTATAATACAACAAACCTCAGCACCTCCAGGGCACACACAGCCACTAAGCATTTTGCCAGGTATTGCCTTATTTTCTGACTTTAAAACATTGATTTTCCTCAACAGAAGAAAACTATATGTAGGATCAAACTATGTTAATGTAATAGTGCTTCTTTCCATCAGTTAAATAAAACAACTTCCTAGTAATATTAATAGCATTAACATTTATTCAGTGCCTTCTATGCGCAGAGACTACTATATGAAGTGATTCACATGTTTTCACTCACTTCATTCTCACCACCAAACTCTGAGGCTACTAATTTCTCTGTTTTACAGAAAAACAAAATAATTTAAAACATACAGAGTTGAAATACCAGACCAATGGCATCCCTGTAGTAATTATGCTCCTGTGATTTAAATGTAAATATTGTTTTCTTAACCACTGCTATACTGCCTCTTTAGGTTACCAGTATTTAATTTAATCTTTTGTGGAAAAGAATGATTCAGTGACAGACTAAAGCCATTTCCAGGTGGAATGATTCTATATTATACTACAGACTCTATATTAAACACATGAGCATGTATATTAGTGAAATAGGCTGTACACTATCTTGTTGTAAAGAGTATTCAATTGTGGGGTAGGAAATCGGGGACTGAGGAGTCTTTCTGCCACAAACTGTGTGTGATCTTGGGTAGGTTATTTAGCATTTACCTCTCTTCATCTGAAAAATGGGGTGCACAGAACATTCACATGTAATTATTTTGAGACCTAAAGAGCTTTATGTTTGTTCTAATACAACCAGTGTCCAGAACACTGCAGCATCACGCTAGCTGTTTGCTGCACACATTGGCATGGGAAGGCACGGAAACGTGAAACTGAGAGCCTGCTCCTGTCTTGTTTGTCTTATGTAACTCAACACAACCTAACTGGGACCCTTCAAGCACACATGCTTTCATTACTTACCCCTGGCAGATCCAATTGCTCACTGAAATTCAGGAGGTAGACGGGTGGGCAGAGATTGATACAGAAAAACATTTCTTCCATTTTTAAACTAGTTCTATATCCTTTATGATCCAATACAGGCCTATAAATGTTAGTCATGGTTTATATTATATTTTCAAAGTCTTTAACGCTGGTAAATGCAGATAATTCTGTGTAAAACTAAATAACATTATGTTCCTAATGGGAAACTTGTGTTCATATCAATTTGCAATCCTTTGAGGATCCCTGTCAGATTTTTTATGTGTTATAACGCTTCCCTGGCTATTAGGTGTGAGTTAACGCCTTCACAGTTCTATGTTGTCAAGCAGCTTTTTTACGTTGTTGATGTGGTGAAAGCAACAACTAATACATAAGACTCAACACATAAAACCTCAATGACTGCAAGGAAAAGTGTGAAAAATATCTGGAACCCTGAATTTTGGCTTTCAATTATCTTTGAATGTAAGTAGATAATTTTTTTTAACCTAATCGTCTGTTGTGTAAACTGGAAGTAATAGAAGGGTAAAAGGGACCTTCTTTCAATACTCAGAAAATCCTGACAACTCTCCCTTTCATTTATACGTACAGAATCTGACCACTTCTTACCTTTCTACCTTTGAGACCCTGGGTGAATCTCTCATGACTTCTAGCTTATAATACCGAAGCTAGTAAAGCAGCTCGAGCAAGCCTGTTTACATCTCAGCTTGTCACTGCCCTTTTCAAAACTGTGATGGGTGATCTTTCTTATATGCGAAATCTAAAAAAGTTGAACTTATAGAAGCAGAGAGTAGAACGGTGGGTTACGAAAGGTTGGACAAGGTACAAAGTTTCAGTTAGATAGGAGACAATGAGTTCAAGAGATCTATCGTACAACATGATGACTATAGTTATTTTGTTCTTGAAAATAGCCAAAGAGTAGATTTTAAATACTTTCACCTGAAAAAGATAAATATGTGAAGTAATGTATGTGGTAATTAGCTTGTGAAAGCTATTCCGCTATGTAAACATATTTCAAAACATCATATTGTACAAGACAAATATACAAAATCACTATTTGTCAATTAAAAATAATTAATTAGTTCATTTAAAAAAAAACACAAAAAACAAAATGTGATGGCATCCCAAGTCAATCAAAAAAGGTCAAAGTCTTCCGATCTGCAGAGAGAAGCCTTACTTCATCAACTTCAGTGTCTGTTTTGCTTCTCCTGGGTTCCTGCTCCAGCTGCATTAGCCTCCTGATTGTTCCTCAAATGTTTCAGCTTGCTCCCGTGTCAGAGACTTTACCACTGCTGGTCTTTGTGTCAGGACCACTTTTCTTTCAGATACCTGCAATGGAATGGACTCATCCTGTTCAGAACAGGTATATCTGTCCTTCACTTGCTATGCTTTTCTTGTCTCATTTTCAAAAATGTTCCCTACTATTACATATATATGTATTATATATACATAGTTACATTCTCAAAAAATATTTTTAAGCAGATTGAGTTCATAGCATTAAAATTGGGGTAGATATATTATCTATGTTAAATATCATAGCAATGTTTTCCTTTTTATGACCAATAAATTAGGTGAGGAATAATTGGTATATATCGATTTTTCCATATTAAATATGATACTAATTAAGTTAAAACATATATGAAAATATTTGCTTGGAAGAAATATTCATTATTTCTAGGTTGTGGGAGTAAAAAGAACTTTTCCTCTAATTCTTTCTGGGTTTTCAAGGTTTTTTATAGAATACTCCTTTATTATTGTTTTTTGTTGTTGTTATATTAACAATCCATTAGTTCTTATTTTAATCAATAAATGATCATCTTCTGGAAGATCAAATTGTCCTAATTATTTATATAAAAATAAATAGAGATACTATGCTCCTGTCTGCCCCAGCCTTAAGGCTGCTTTCCAGGAGTCAGGGCTTTACTATTTTTGACTTGTCTTTTGCTATTTATCTCCACTGTACAAAATGATAATAATATGCATATAATGGTACTTCTTGATTCAGTCATGTTAATCACTGTTTATTGATTTCCTTTTATGAAAGATCAAAATTTCAGTTTCTTTTATGTAACCCTTCCAAATTTCTACCCACATGTTTAAAGTTCGAGGAAAAATTTTTCTTAAATTGATTGTGAGTTTTTATGTTATAAGACAATATAAATATCATCTACTAGTAAGCAAGTTCTATAAAATGTTACATAATTGCCTGTGTAACTTATTTTCCCTGAAATTAGTATTTCCCTCATGTTTCATTTGCTTAGTTTTCTATGCACCAATATTCATGCATTATCAGTATACCAACAGTACTTTCCAGAAGCTCAAGTCCAGGAGAGATTTTTATCACTTCCACTTTTTCCTGAAGACCATTTTCCATCCTATTTTGCTAGCTTGGGCCATTTGTTTTCTAAGCCAGCTCTGTCCATAACTGCATAACTAACTCTGCTCTGTTTTTGGGAACTTCCTGTTCTCTGAAGATTTCCCTTTCTACCCCATTAAAAAAAAAAAAAAAAAATCTTGGCTGGGCGCGGTGGCTCACGCCTGTAATCCTAGCACTCTGGGAGGCCGAAGCGGGTGGATAGCTCAAGGTCAGGAGTTCAAGACCAGCCTGAGAAAGAGCGAGACCCCGTCTCTACTATAAATAGAAAGAAATTAATTGGACAACTAAAAATATATGTAAAAAATTAGCCAGGCATGGTGGCGCATGCCTGTAGTCCCAGCTACTCGGGAGGCTGAGGCAGAAGGATCGCTTGAGCCCAGGAGTTTGAGG
>CAUYRT010030438.1:0-10533 GCA_963574885.1 Lepilemur ruficaudatus
ATCAATAATAACACTGAATGTAAATGGACTAGATTTTCCAATCAAAAGACAAAGTGTATGAAACAATGGTGATATAGCACCTCTTGTATTTTCCTGGATAGAGCTGGAATCCGTTCTACTAAGTGAAGTATCCCAAGAATGAAAAAATAAGCACCACATGTACTCACCAGCAAATTGGTTTCACTGATCAACACCTGAGTGCACATATAGGAATAACATTTATCGAGCATCAGGCAGATGGGAAGGAGGAAGAGGGGATGGGTATACACATACATAAAGAGTGCAATGCACACCATCTGGGGGATGAACATGCTTGAAGATCTGACTCAGGGGCAGGGAACAAGGGCAACAAATGTAACCTAAACATTTGTACCCCCATAATACACTGGAAAAATAAATAAATAAAAAACAAACAAACAAACAAACAAAAAACAGAGTGGCTGAATGAATAAAAAATTAAGACCCAAGTTATGCTGCCTACAATAAACTCACTTCACCTATAAAGACACATATAGACTGATTAATAAAGGAATGGAAAAGATATTCCATGCAAATAGAAACCAAAAAGAAGAGGAGTAGCGATATTTATACCATATAAAATAGATTTCAAGACAAAAACTATAAAAAGAGACAAAGAAGGTCATTATATAATGATAAAGAAGGCAATTCAATAAGACGATATAACAGTTGCAAATAAATATGAATCCAACACTAGATGTATAAAACAAGTATTATTGAGCTAAAGAAAGAAATAAATCCCAAAACAACAATAGGAGACCTCAACACCCCACGTTCAGCACTGAACAGATCATCTAGACAGAAAATCAACAAAGAAACATTGGCTTAATCTGCACTATAGACCAAATGTACCTAATCGATATTTAGAGAACATTTCATCCAACAGCTAAAGAATATACATTCCTCACAGCACACCAATCATTCTCAAGGATAGACCATACATTAGGCCACATTTTTTAAAACAAGTCTTAAAAAATTCAAAAAAGAAACCTGAAACCGTATCAAATATTTTCTCTGACCACAATGGAATAAAACTAGAATTTAACAACAGAGGGAACTTTGTAAACTATAAACACATGGAAACTAAACAATATGGTCCCAAATGACCAGCGGGTCAATGCAGAAATTAAGAAGGAAATTTAAAAATTTCTTGAAACAAATGAAAAAGGAAACACAACATACTCAAACCTGTGGGATACAGCAAAGGCAGTACTAAGATGAAAGTTTATAGTATAAGTGCCTACATCAAAAAAGTAGAATAAGATCAAATAAACAACCTAACTGTGAATCTTAAAGAACTAGAAAAATAAGAGAAAACCAAACCAAAAATTAGTATTAGAAAAGAAATAATAAAGATCAGAGCAGAAATAAATGGAATCAAAACAATAGAAAAGATCAGTAAAACAAAATGTTGGCTCTTTGAAAAGATAAACAAAATTGGAAAACCTTTAGCCAGACTAAGAAAAAAAAGAGAGAATATCCAAATGAATAAAATCAGAGATGAAAAAGGAGACATTACAATTGATACTGCAGAGATTCAAAGGTTCATTAGAGAATACTATGAGCAACTACATGCTAATAAATTGGAAAACCTAGCAGAAATGCATAAATTCCTAGACACATACAACCTACCAAGATTGAACCAGGAAGAAATCCAAGATACGACAAGTAATAAGATAGAACCAATAATAAAAAGTCTCTCATTAAAGAAATTTCTGGGACCACATGGCTTCACTGCTGAATTCTATCAAACATTTAAAGAAAAACGAATGCCAATTCTACTCAAACTGTTCAAAAAATCAAGGAGAGAATACTTCCAAACTCATTCTATAAGGCCAGTACCACTCTGATACCAAAACCAGACAAACACACACACACACACACACACACACACAAAACTATACACCAATACCTCTAATGAATATAGATGCAAAAAAAATACTAGCAAACTGAATTCAACAACACATTAAACAGATTATTCATCATGATCAAGTGAGATTCATCCCAAGGATGTAAGGATGGTTCAACATATGCAAAATCAATGTGACACAGCATATCAACAGAACAAAGTACAAAAACCATGCGATCATTTCAAATGATGTTGAAAAAGCATTCAATAAAATTTAACATCCCTTCACAACAAAAACTCTCAAAAAACTGGGTTAATAAGGAGCATAACTCAACACAATAAAAGTCATATGACAGACTCACAGCTAGTATCACATTGAATGGGGAGAAACCTTTTCTCTAAGATCTGGAAGAAAACAAAGATGCCCAGTTTCACCACCATTATTCTACATAGTACTGGAAGTTTTAGCTAGAACAGTCAGAAAAGAAAAGGAATATAAATTGGAAAGAAAGAAATCAAATTATCCTTGTTTACAGACAATATGATCTTACACTTAGAGAAACCTAAAGACTTTACCAAAAAACTACTAGAACTGATAAATTCAGTAAAGTTGCAGGATACAAAATCAGCATACAAAAATCAATAGCATTTTTATATAACAACAGTGAACAATCTGAAAAAGAAACCAAGAACGTAATCTCATTTGTAATAGCCACAAATTAAAAAAAAAAAAAAAGCTAGGAATAAGCTTAGCCAAAGAAGTCAAAGATCTCTACAATGAAAACTAGAAAACGCTGATGAAAGAAATTGAAGAGGACACAAAAAAATTGTAAGATATTCTATGCTCATGGATTGAAAGAATCAATACTGTTAAAATGTCCATACTACCCAAAGCACAATTCACAGGTTCAATGCAATCACTTCCCTATCAAAATAGCAATGACATTCTTCACAGAATAGAAAAATAATCCTAAAATTCATATGCAACTACAAAATACCCAGAACAGCCAAAGTCATTCTAAGGAAAAAAACTGTAAGAATCACATTACCTGACATCAAATTATATTACAGGGCTATAGTAACCAAAACAGCATACTACTGGCACAGAAACAGGCACATAGACCAATGGAACAGAATAGAGAACCCAGATATAAATCCATACATCTATAGTGAACTCACTTTTGACAAAGGTGCCAGAAAATACAATGGAGAAAGAACAGTTTCTTCAATAAATGTTGCTGGAATATTTATGGCAGCACAATTCACTATTGCTAGGTTGTGGAAACAATCCAAGTGCCCGTCAATCCATGAGTGGATTATTAAAATTAGGTATATGTTTACAATGGAATATTACTCAATTTTAAGAAATGACAGTGAGCTAGCACCGCTTATATTATCCTGGATTGAGCTTGAGCCCATTATTCAAAGTGAGGTGACACAAGTCCAGAAGAATGGGCCCCACATGTACTCACCATCAAATTGGTACTGACTGATTAACACTACAGTGCTCAAATGGTGGTGGTATTCACCAGGGATTCGGGTATTGGGGGGTAGATCCACATATGAGGGATGTGGTGAGCACTGTGGGAGGGGAGGGGCATGCTTGAATTGTAGTTGGGGATTGGAATTATGGGTCTTGACAGGGGGAAGGAAATGTTCTAAAACTGATTTGTGTGAATAGCTGTACAACTTGGTAAATTTACTAATAATCATTTAAATGTACACTTAAAATGGATTAATTGCATGGTATGTAAATTATACTTCAATAAAGTTGTTTTTAAAAAAATAAAAAATAAAATAATGCTGCTGGGAAAGCTGGGTATCTATATGTAGAAGAATCAAACTAGACCCTTATCTCTCACCATATACAAAAATCAAATCAAAATGAATTAAAGACTTAAATCCTAGACCTGAAATTATGAAACTACTAAAAGAAAACATTGAGAAAATGCTCCAGCATATTGGTGTGAGCAAGAGCTTCTTGGAAAAAACCTTAAAACCATAGGCAGCCAAAGCAAAAATGGACAAATAGAATAACATCCAAGTTAAAAACCTTCTGCACAGCAAAAGAAATAATTGAATGAAGGGAAGAGACAACCCACAGAATAGGTGAAAATATTTGAAACTACCAATCTGATAAGAGATTAATAACTAAAATATATAAGTACTCAACTCAATAGGAAAAAATAAAATAATCTAATTAAAAATAGGCAAAAGTTATAAACAGATATTTTCAAAAGAAAATATACAAATGTCGAACAAGTATATGAAAAACTGCTCAACATCATTAGTAATCAGAGAAATGCAAATCAAAACTACAATGAGATATCATCTCACCCCAGTTAAAATGGCTTTTATCAAAAAGACAAGCAATGACAAATGCGGATGAGGATGTGGAAAAAGGGGAAACCTCATTACACTGTTGGTGGGAATGTAAATTAGTACAACCACTATGGAGAACAGTATGGAGGTTCCTCTAAAAACTAAAAATAAAACTACCATATGTCTTAGCAATCCCACTGCTAGATATATATCCAAAAGAAGGGAATTTAGTATATCAAAAAGATACCTGCATTCCCATGTTTATTGAAACACTATTCACAATAGCCAAGATTTGGAATCAATCTAAGTGCCCATCAACAGATGAATGGTTAAAGAAAACATGATGCATGTGCACAATGGAATATTACTTAGCCATAAAAAAAGAATAAAATCCTATCATTTGCAACAACATGGTTGGAACTGGAGAACATCAGGTTAAGTGAAATAAGCCAAGCTCAGAAAGACAGATTTCACATGCTCTCAATCACATGTGGGAGTAAAAATTAAAATAATTGATCTCATGAAGACAGAGAGTAGAAGGATGGTTACCAAAGGCTGGGAAGGGTAGCAGGGACAGATGAATAAAGTGGGGATGATTAATGGGTTAAAAAACATAGTTAGAATGAAAATCTAATATTTGATATCACAACAGGGTGAGTATAGCCAACAATAAGTTATTGTATACTTTAAAATAACTAAAAGAGTGAAATTGGAATGTTCCTAACACAAAAAAATGGTAAATACTTGAGGTGATGGATACCCCAATTACCTGATTGTTACACATTGTATGCCTGTATCAAAACATCACATGTACCCCATAAATATATACAACTATTACATACTGATAATAATTAAAAATTAAAACAACTTTTAAAAAGTAGTAGAGGTACAGAGGAGGTATGTAATTCCAGGAAATATGAGTATTACAGCTATGTTCTCACCAAACACAAGATACGCATCCATCTTTGATTATAAAAAATGGTTAGGGCCGGGCGCGGTGGCTCACGCCTGTAATCCTAGCACTCTGGGAGGCCGAGGTGGGTGGATAGCTCAAGGTCAGGAGTTCAAGACTAGCCTGAGCAAGAGCGAGACCCCGTCTCTACTATAAATAGAAAGAAATTAATTGGACAACTAAAAAATATGTGTAAAAAATTAGCCGGGCATAGTGGCGCATGTCTGTAGTCCCAGCTACTCGGGAGGCTGAGGCAGAAGGATTGCTTGAGCCTAGGAGTTTGAGGTTGCTGTGAGCTAGGCTGATGCCACTGCACTCTACAGCCTGTGCAACAGAGTGAGACTCTGTCTCAAAAAAAAAAAAAACGGTTAGATTATAATTTGTCTGACAAAAAATAAAATTCAATATGTAAAATAAATAAAATAAAATAACAAAGGAAGCCTGCAAGTCTAAAAGTTCACTAGGCTAGGAAGTGAGATAACAAAAAGGGTTGGACTGTCAAATCTCGCATATAGAATCAGAGATCTTACTCAGTATCATAGTTTACTAATAATTCTAACGACACCAGATCACGACGCACACAAAAAGCAAGAAGTCTGAGGCCCATCTATAGGTCTACAGCTACCCAGATCCTTCCCTGACACTTTGGGTTAAACTCAGGCCCAAATTTAACCAGTGAACAGTTCATCAAACAAGAAAAGTCATTTGGTCATAAAATATCTCCGTTTTATATTCTGATAATTACATAACTGACAGTAATATTTTCCTGTGGCCTGTGACCCATAAATCCAAAAATTTCAGGTTTGTTTACCATAAGCAGTAACAGACTATGTATATCCTGCTAAAAACATTCCATAGGTGACAGTCATCAGGAAGAGCTCTTAGCATCTCTAAAAGTTTCAGCCTGCTCATTTCCTCTATTCCAACAAATCTCAATTTCAACCTAATGCCTTATTACCAGGCACCATCACATTTCTCACTTCATGGAAAGAGTACCCTCTGCACTTTGTCTCTTCCTGACCAGGAAGACCACAATCCAAATATTCCACATGGAGTGTTCTCTCAGTGAAAGACACCTCACCTACTGGCTCTTTATATCATTACATAATCTATCCTAAAAGGATCCATGGAAAATAGCTTGCTCATTTCTCCCCTTTCTATTTTAACTGCTCTGAATCATGTTACTGATTGGATTATTCTTTATAATGACTAATAGGAAACTTACAGCCAAAACATTCAGCCTAGCTCAAAAAATGTTGAGAGCTTATTCTGCTAAAATAAAATATATATGTATTTTGTGTCCTAACCTTATACCTGATTTCATATTATTTTTACTACTTGTATTTTTTGGATTATTTTTATTGTTGGATCCTATTCCTTTTCCCACTATTATTTTCAGATTATATGAACCTCTGGGCACTTATTTAAACTAATATTGAATGCTAGAACACAAATACATGCATGAAATAGAAATCTATAGCTAATTGAAAACTATTAAGACATTGAATTGCTTCAATCCTGGTGGCTCAAATTATTACCTCTTCTTGAACTTTTACAACCCAAACACTAATAAAAGGGGCCCATAGCATAAAAATACATTAACTATACAGTGAGAAATATGTCATGAATAGCTACACACAACACACAATATAATTAAGGTTATTCAAACTGTCATGAATCCAAGGTCGTTATGCTCCTTTTGTCTTTCAGAACTGATTTCCTCTGGATGTGCAACTTAAAAAATGTATGAGAAATACTTTATTAGGTCCCTGTAGCAAAATAAATAGAAGAAAGATATCATAATCATGTTGATCCTACTTCAAATAATTTTTGAATTTACTTCTTTCCATCTGTACTACCCCCACCCTAATCTCACACCTAGAAAAGAAGTACTAAATGGATACCCTACAGACAAGAAAAGTCTTCTAAAAATGGAAATCTTGATGACACTCCCATAGCTTTCTGTTGCTCTTGGAATAAAGTCCAAAATCCTTAACACAGCCAAAAAGGATTTATATGACTAACTGCTATCTCAGTTGCTCACCTTTTCTGCTGCACTCAGCCGCTTTCTTAACCAATAGACACGTTCATGAGGTGTGTACTATGCAAAACAAATGAACGAGAAGTACAAACTATATAGCCTTTTCTCTTCTTCTCTGCAGAATTAACCTTCCTGAAAGGTAGTCTGAATTGACTATTTCCACTTCATTCTTGTGTTAGTTCTACAATCTGAATTCTAATCCCACCACTTCTTGGTAAATGCATATACTTAGATAACTGGTGAACTCCTAGTTGCCAAATCCAAGAGATATTCATCCATTTCTAATCGCCTTTGAGCTCTTTGTGGAATCTGACACTATTTACTCCCTAGTTCTCAAAACTCTTCCTTTTTTTTGACTTCTAGAACACCACTTGGATTATCTTCTTTCTGCTACTCCTTAATTACAGTAGTCCCCTGTACAGTTCTTACCCTTGGGGGATATGTTCCAAGACCCCCAGTGGAAGCCTGAAACCTCAGACAGTATTGCACTCTATACATACTATGTTTTTTTTATTTGATAACTGAGATGGCTACTAAATGACTATCAGGTGGGAAGCGTAGACAGTGTGGATACACTGGACAAAGGGATGATTCACGTCTTGGGGGGATAGATCTGGAAGGTATGTGATTTCATTACACGTTTAAAACTCATAAAATGTTTATTTCTAGAATTCTCCCTTTAATATTTTTAGACACAATTGACCAAGGGTAACTGAAACCGCAGAAAGCAAAACCACAGATACGGTGTGTGAAAGTTGTCAGAATCAAAATGGAATCATTCATGTCAAACCCTAGAAAAATAAATAAATAAAGCTGAAAGGTTAAAAGGAGCACCTTCATGCACACATACCTATGATGAGAACTATCACAAAAGCTCTCTGAAGAGCTCTTAGGCACCTGTGCCTATAATAAGAACTATTACAAAAGCTTTGAAGAACTCTTACACACATAGGCCTATCACAAGAATTTTGTCAAGGACTTACCTAACTACAGCTTGCTACATGAGCCCCAAGGACAGCTAGCCAGATGCACATGATCACTTGCCTGACACAGTCTCCACTAATAAACTAATGTCAACTCCTGCGATGAGCCCCTGAAAACAATGTTCTCTTAGTTTCAGAACAATTTAACGTGCATTTTAAACACTTTCCCCTTACTTCAACCTCCTCAAATGCACCCATGGTTGCCACGGCATGAGTATTCTGCAATGCAATGCTTCTGCTTATTTCTGATTAAACTCATTATCTTTAGAGAATCTCTGTTATTTAGGTTGAAGCGGGGTGGGGGTGGACTACTGTATTTGTGTTGTCTCAGGTTCTACCTCTCAGTTCTTCTAGGAACTTACCTACATACCCAGTGGTCTCCGAATCCTTATGTGCTGCCACTCTCTCAAGTGATATTTGGACCCATATTTCCAATTATCTATTATACATCACCATCTTGATATACCACTGTAGCCTCAATATTGACATACTTAATGTTGTACTTTCCTCCCAACAGAGTTTCTACTATCTGAAAGCTATTAAAAAATTGGGACTCATTTTTTTAGGCAGTCTTGCTCTGTCGCCCCAGGTAGAGTACAGTGGCATCATCATAGCTCACTGCAACCTCAAACTCCTGGGCTCAAGCAATCCTCCTGCCTCAGCCTCCCCAGTAGCTAAGACTACAGGTACACATCATCATGACTGACTAATTATTTTCTATTTTTTGGTAGAGATGGGGTCTCTCTCTTGCTTAGGCTGGTCTTGAACTCCTGAGCTCAAGTGATCCTCCTGCCTCAGCCTCCCAGAAAGCTAAGATTACAGGCGTGAGCCACTGCACCAGGCCATGCTCTATACGCTTTTTCAAGAAGTGCTTCTCTAACTGGCATTAAGTAAAAAATGTCTCAGGGGAATGGCAAAAGGTGAGCTAAGTCAAAAAACTTTTTCCTTATGCAAATAAATTGGTTTTCTCAATAATTAAAAGAATGGATTTTCTCAGCATAGTACTTCTCAGAGCTTTAATATGCTAATATGTATTGTGACTCTTTAAGAAACATATTTATTAATGGTATGCAGCATTTCTCCCAAGCTAGAGAGACCCTTTTTCCTAAGAACATTAATAACCAGCTAATAGAAATAAAATGCAGCAGAATACCATTTGGATTTTGCTGGTTAGTTTTTTGAGGTCTATTTAACCAGACTTCCAGGAGGGATTTCAAGCTGACTTAACCTGGTCTCTTTAGCTTTGGACTGGTTCTCTGAAGCCAAAAGGATTGTTTGTGGAGACTGGCCTGGACAACACTGCCCAGAGCATCATTCTCTCTCTCTCTCACTGAAGGGTGCTTCTCGAGAATAGCTCTCTCAGCCTACCATTGGGGGAAGTACACCAGGGCAGATAGGGTTAGTCCTTGGTCCTCTCTCTAGGTCACTCGTCAATACTGAATCTACTTGCTCTGGGTGCGTACGACTGATTGACCCTGCATCAGTGTTGAGAAAGGAACTGGCCCAGTGGCAGGTATTAGGACAGTCAGGTAGAGAAACCTTAGTAATTCCAGGAAGAAGGGCCATTTCTGGGGAAATGCACATTCCTGACTCATAGCTGTGTTGATGTTGCTTATTTCAAAAACAGAATTAGGTAAACAAAACTCTTAGATGTGACTGAGACACAAAGCAACGCACCCATACCCCACCTCCAGCCTGTTTAAAGTACCATTTTATAGCGGTTTTAACTGCTGTACAATTTTTGTTTCAACATTTGAAGTGGAATTTGTGGGGATTTTTTAATATAAGAACATTCAGAATTGGAAAAAAAAGGGTTAAAAATGGCATCTTATTGAGCAACACTTATGTGTAAATATGGAAGTAACATTCATAGGGCATCAGGCAGGTGGGAGGTGGTAGAAGAGGATGGGTAAATTCACACCTAATGGGTATGGTGTATGATGTCTGGGGGTTGGGCATGCTTATAGCTCTGACCTGGGTGATGCAAAGGCACCATATGTAACCAAAGTGTTTGTACCCCTGGAAAAAACAAAAGAAAGAAAAAGAAAAAGAGAAGAGAAAAAAAGAAAGGAGAAAGAAAGAAAGAAAGAAAGAAAGAAAGAAAGAAAGAAAGAAAGAAAGAAAGAAAGAAAAAGAAGAAGAAGAAGAAGGAGGAGGAGGAGGAGGAGGAGGAGGAAGGAAGGAAGGAAGGAAGGAAGGAAGGAAGGAAGGAAGGAAGGAAGGAAGGAAGGAAGGAAAAGACAAACACACACAAAAAATGGCATCTTAAGGACTGACAAATTTGTATGTTTCCTCCATATTGTGGGTGGAAATGGGCAGCTGTATAGTGTAAATGGGTTCTTAACCCTCCCTTCTCAGAGTATTTTTC
>CAUYRT010030439.1:0-10109 GCA_963574885.1 Lepilemur ruficaudatus
ATATATAGAAAAAATTAGCCGGGCATGGTGGTGCATGCGTATAGTCCCAGCTACTTGGAAGGCTGAGGCAGAAGGATTGCTTGAGCCCAGGAGTTTGAGGTTGCTGTGAGCTAAGCTGACGCCACGGCACTCACTCTAGCCCGGTCAATAGAGTGAGACTCTGTCTCAAAAAAAAAAAAAAAAAAGGAAATTATTCCATCCTGGACCCTTCCCAGGGAATGGGAGCAAACTCAATAACTATAATTAGAGTGAGTAACATGTAACCTCATGGTGTTTAGTATCTGCCCAACATTGTGTCAGTAGCCTTACAAATACTCAATCCCCACAACCCTTATGGATAGCCCCTGCTTTTGACAGGTAGGGAAACTGAGGCTCAGAGAGGTGAAGTGACTTGTTCAAGGTCACACAGCAAGGGAGTGGTGGAGCTGGGCTTTGGATCCAGGAGGTCTTCAAATCATTGGCCACACAGGTAGGCAAGGACACCAAGGCTCAGAGTGAGGAAGGACTTTGGCCCAGTTCCCACAGTGAGTCTGGGGAAAAGCTGGGATCAGAACCCAGAGGTCCCTGCAGTGATGCTTTAGGGGAGCATCTGGTGGGGACCCAGACAGAGTGGAGGGAGCTCCTCAGTGCAGGGCACCCAACCCTGTGGCTGGAGATCCTGGCAGGGTCCTGAGCCACCCCTGCCCCACCCCATGCCCTCCCTGCAGTGTTCCCTGAGAAGCCCATCACCCTGACGGACGAGTGGAGGGCCAAGCAGCTCCAGCGCATCCTGGACATGAAGGCCAACCCCGTGCAAGGCCTGTCCTCCCGCTGGGACTACGAGAAGAAGCAGTGGAAGAAGTGACTCCACCTCCCTGGCTGTCTCCTTGTAGCTCCACCCTGGCTGGAGCCTTCCCCACCCCTCCATCCCAATAAAGCTGGTCTGTTCTTTTCTGCCTTTAACCTGCACTTCAGACTTTACCTGGCACCTAAAATTAGGCATTGTAGTAGGTGGGGGCAAGAGCAAGCCACCTTCCAGGGCTCAGGGCCCAGCTAGTTGGGGACGGCTCCCTGCAGAAGCGGGGGGTAGGGCTGAGCTTTGGGGGGATTAGGAAAGGCAGGAAGGAGAAGGGAAGGCATTCCAGGTGGAGGGAGTGGCTTGAGCAAAGGCAAGGACATGCATTTCTGGAGTCAATAACTATTTATTGAGCACCTACTGTGCACCAGGTACTAATCCATAATCCAGGCCCCAGGGATGCAGCATGGGGGAGACATTCCTCTGGGGGAGGAGATAGAAAGATGAATAAATAAGTGTAACAGGTCATATGTCACACGGTGATAAGTGCTATGAAGAATGAACAAAACAAAGCAGGATAAGGGGGTTGGTGGGGTGGTGGGTGAAGGTCCCTGGAGGAGGCGGCATTTCAGAGGAGGGCCGAACGGGATATAGGAACAATCCTGGTGCCAAAGACAGAACAGCAAGTGCAAAGACCCCGAGGTGGGATTCTGGTTTGTGTGTTTGTGGAATTTCAGGGAGGCCACAGGGACTGGGGTGACCCAGGGAGCAGTAGGAGAGGAGGCCAGGGAGATGTGTGCTGGGGAATGGGATTGCTCTTGGGGTGCAGAGCAGGTGACATAGGGCCTTATGGGATTTTATTCTAAGTGTGATGGGAAGCTGCGTCAATTTGGGTCCCCT
Organism: Lepilemur ruficaudatus; assembly: GCA_963574885.1. Classification (NCBI taxonomy): domain Eukaryota; kingdom Metazoa; phylum Chordata; class Mammalia; order Primates; family Lepilemuridae; genus Lepilemur; species Lepilemur ruficaudatus. The sequence continues at coordinate 1,676 of CAUYRT010030439.1, forward strand.
GAGAAGCAAATGCCAAGAAGGAATGAACCACATGAAGGGTTTATTGGGGGTAAAGCCTGCGAGGGATAAAGAGAGAGGGAGCGGGAGTGGGTGGGGAGGAGCTTGAGACTGTGCTCAGGTCTGACGCCTGCGGGGGGAGAGAGGGAAGGAAGGAGGGTCGGGTAGGAACAGCCTTGACTTCAGCGAATCTGGGTCAGTCTGAGTCCAACCAGGAGACAGAAACCACACGGCAACTTAAACAGGGGAAATTCATTATAAAAAATTATTAAGCTTACATGGGAAGGTGACTATAATGCATCCCTCAAAAGATATCCTAGAGTAGTACCTAAGGAATACACTTGGGGGGTGCCCTCCCCAAGCTGGGGTTCAGACCTCACTGGAGAGAGTGAGGTTGCAGCGCCCTGGATGGTGAGAAGTTGGGCGGGTTGCCTGGGCCAGAGCCTGCCCCTAGTCACTGGGCGAGCAGGAAACAACCCTCAGAGGACCAAGGGAGCTGAGGCTGGCAAGCATGGGGCACGTTTGCAGATGTGAGGCCTAAAGCTTGAGGCATCTGCACCTGGAGGGTGGCAGGAAGGTGGGCCCCAGGCCTGGGGGCTGCAAGGTTGCTGATAGACTGTGCACACTGGGCTCGTGGCTGGGGCAGATCGCCATTAGATGTCCCCCACACACTTACACTGCTAACCAACCACAAAGCAGGAGCAAGAACAGCGCGTGTGTACACGTTTGGGCGTGACACGTGTGGGCGTGAGCGTGCGCACACACAGACACACATACAGAGCCAGGGAACAGCCTCTCTTCTTCCTGAACTGTCCCCTCCAGCACCCTCTCCTGGCAAAGCTCAGCATCTCACTGGGAAGGTGACACGGCTCAGAGTCCAGTTCATCTCCAGTCCGCAGAGCAGGCACTGCACAGTGAACTTGGAGTTGAGAGGCAATAAATTGGTACCTGGCACAGCATCTTTGAGAAAGTCTTAGCTGGGCCAGTGGGGAGCCCCAGGGCATTAGGGGAGCAAAATCAACCCATCCCTAGTAAACCCCTGTGCTCTGCCCTTGGCTGGGAGCAGCCCAGGTGGCCTCAGCATGAATGCTGTAGCAGATCTGAAAGTGTGTCAGCTGGAGGTGGTCATACAACTCCCCTCCTCACGGCAGATTCTCTTGGAGAGAGATCTGGGCAGCACACCTCCACGGACACCCTGGATGTCAAGGGAAGGATTTAGCAAAGCCATCAGGACAACAACGTTCATTCAATCAACAAATATTTATTGTGCATCCACTGTGTACCAGGCTCTGGTGAAAGAGTGAAGGAGACTTCATTCCAGTCCCATGAATTCCAATCCTGATGAATCCGAAAGCCTGGAGGGAGAAAACAGACATTAATCAGATGGTCGCAGTGATCAATTAGAGCACGGATGAGTGCTAAGAAGGAGGCACGCACATGGTTCTGGGACTGGCCAACTAGACAATCCCCTAGTCTGGAGAAGTCAGGGAGAGCTTCTGTCCTGAGATATAAAAGATGACCTGGCATAAACTAGGAGAAAGGGGTGGTGGAATAGCTTTCTAAGTAGAGGAAAAAGCAGGTGCAAAAGCCCTGTGGTAGCGAGGACTATGGCATGATAGAGGAAATCAAGGGAGCCAGTGGGGCTATCACCCAAAGGAGGAGGGAGAGATGGGCAGGTAGAGATGGGGGAGTAGGGACCCACACGGGACCCTGGAGCCTCTGCTGCCTCTACTGAAGAGAGTTTGGCGGGCAGCAGGGGAAGATGCATCTGGGTGCATCCTGGTGTAGTGGCCAAGAAAAAACTCCCCCTTTGCCCTCTGAAGGTTCACTGAAAAAAATGAACTCACAAAAGGCAGATTAGGTCGGGCGCAGTGGCTCATGCCTGTAATCCTAGCACTCTGGGAGGCTGAGGCGGCGGATTGTTTGAGCTCAGGAGTTCGAGACCAGCCTGAGCAAGAGCTAGAACCCGTCTTTACTAAAAAAATAGAAAGAAATTAGCCAGACAACTAAAAAAAAATATATATAATATATATATTATATATATGAATTAGCCAGGCATGGTGGCGCATGCCTGTAGTCCCAGCTACTCGGGAGGCTGAGGCAGGAGGATCACTTGAGCCCAGGAGTTTGAGGTTGCTGTGAACTAGGCAGACGCCACAGCACTCTAGCCTAGGCAACAGAGCGAGACTCTGTCTCAAAAAAAAAAAAAAAAAAAATTAATGGAGAAAAGTCACACAATTTTTTTTTAACATGTTTTAACATGCACGCATGGGGGAATCATAGGAGAATGGTTACCCAGTATCTCAACGGGGTACGGATGCCTATATGCCCTACTTTTTAGGGGAAGAAGATGGGGAAGTATGGATGATTTTAGGGTAGTAAATGATTTCTAGGGGGATTCAATGGCTTAAAGAACATACAATGGCCTGGGACAAAGTCTGCTGGGCCTGCAGAGTGGACAATGGTTTGTGACAAAAGTCAGTCCAGGTTTGTTGACTGACTTCAGTCTTTCTTCTGGTGCTATGAGTTCAGTTAATGAAATCTCAGGGACAGGAACAGAGGGACGAGGGGGACACTCTTAAAGCCCAGGCGCAGAATCCGCATACACAAAACTGCACCACAGTCTACCGGCCAAGGGGGTCCAGTCAGAGTTGCAGCATTTCAAACCACCTTGACATTTTGTGGCATAAAACAACCATTGTATTATGCCCAGAGATTCTGTGGGTCAGGAATTCCGGGGGGTGGGGCACAGTGGGAACCGCTTGCCTCTGTGCTAGAATGTCTGGGGCCTCAGCTGCAAACACTCAAAGGCTATGGCCAGAATTGTGTGAGGTGTTTTCACTCACACATCTAGTGGCTGACGCTGGCTGCCAGTTGGGACCTCTGCCAGAACACCTCTTTGTGGCCTCCGCTGTGGTCTCTCTGTGTGAGCTAGTTTGAGCTCCCTCACAGCAGGAGGGTTGGGTTCCAAGAGCAAGTGTCCCAAGAGAGCAAGGGGGAAGTGCATTGTCTTTTTATGATCTAGTCTCAGAAGACATATGGTATCACTTCCGCCAAAACCTATTGGTCAATACACTCCCAAAGGTACACCCGGGCTTAAGAGGGAGAGAGCATAGACTCCACCACTCAATGGGAGGACATTAAGATCACATTATAAGATGTGAGATGGGACATTTTTGTGGTCATTTTTTGAAAACAGTCTGCCTCTCGGAGTCAAGCCCAACATCAATGGGCTGAGAAATATCCTCCAGTCGGAGAGGGCATGTGGCAAGCATGAGGAGGCAGAATTAGGAGCAAATAATAAAATTTACTACAAATGTGTAGAAACTATCAATGCAAAATCAAGATGACAGAGTGTTTTTTTAACCACAATTAAAAATTAAAAACAAAATCAAATAAAATTGACAGAAACTAAAACTGACCACATTAAATTGTTGCTCAGGCCAGTCTCGAACTCCTGACCTTAAATGGTCCTCCTGCCCCAGCCTCTCAAAGTGCTGAGATTACAAGTACTTTTTGTAGCATGTTGTACCATGCCTGGCCTATAGTTTTCAGTTTTTATGTTTCCATTTCTTCCTCTTTATATCTTCTTATTTCTGTGCTGAGGTTTTCGACTTCTTTACTGAGGCTTTCTAGCTACGTTTTCATTTGTTTCAAGTATGTTTGCAATTGTTATTGAAGCATTTTCCTCATGGCTGCTTTAAGCTCCTTTTCAAGTAATTCTATTTTTTTTTTCTATTTTTAGTTGCCTGGCTAATTTCTTTCATTTTTAGTAGAGATGGGGTCTTGCTCTTGCTGAGGCTGGTCTCGAACTCCTGACCTCAAGCGATCCTCCTGCCTCGGCTCCCTGAGTGCTAGGGTTACAGGCGTGAGTCACTGTGCTTTCAAATAATCCTAAAATCTCTGTCCCTTCATATTACGTTATGAGATTCTGGATTTTATTTATGTTTTATTTTAATTAGCTTTTTTTTTTTTTCCTGAGGCAGAGTCTCACTGTGTTGCCCGGGCTAGAGTGCCGTGGTGCCAGCCTAGCTCACAGCAACCTCAAACTCCTGGGCTCAAGCAATCCTTCTGCCTCAGCCTCCCGAGAAGCTGGGACTACAGGCATGCGCCACCATGCCCGGCTATTTCTATCTATTTTTAGTTGGCCAATTATTTTCTTTCTATTTTTAGTAGAGACGGGGTCTCACTCTTGCTCAGGCTGGTTTCGAACTCCTGACCTCGAGCAATCCTCCCACCTCGGCCTCCCAGAATGCTAGGATTACAGGCGTGAGCCACCGCGCCCGGCCTGGAATAGCTTTTTTAAAGCCTATTATAGCACCCTGTATTCCCAGGTGGTTTCCCATCCAAGTACTAAGCAGGCCTGCCCCTGCCGCTGCTTAGCTTCTGAGATCAGACAAGACCAGGTGCATTCAGGGTGGTGTGGCTGTAGACAAGCTCTTTATGTTTTCTTTGTCTCCCTCTCTCTCTCTCTGTCTCTCTCTTTCTCTGGCTGGTGAAGCGGGACACTGTCTCATCACCAGCAGGTGGAGGTAGTGTCCAGGTTCCCCACTCAGTCTCCATTGATCGCCAAGATGGGAAGCTCCTCATTGCTGCTGACGAGAGGGGGAGTTTCAGCTCCCATGTGGTCCCCACTAACACCATGGTGGGTGTAGTGATGGCGAAGGGCCTGACTCCGCTAGGCCTTTTCTGATACCATCCCCGTGGGGAGAGGCAGGGGCACCTTTTTACTGCCATGCGGGGGTGGAATTCCAGCCTCCCCATGTGGTGTCCACTGACATTTCAGGGGAGGAGGGGGAGGCTGGAGAGGACCCACTATTGGCCAGCAGGGGTGAAATTCTTGGTTCTTTTCATATTATCTCACAGCACCCTACATTGGTGGGGTGTTGGGGTACCTTGTTACCGGCTCATGAGGTTGAAAGTCTAGGCTCCTCGCTCAGCCTTTGCTGATGTAGATGGAGCCATAGTTCCTTCAGTGGCGTTTGGCTGGAGCAGAGCTATAATTGTCCAAAAGTTTTCTGTCTTGCTAGGTTGTTCCTTTCCTAATTCTTCGACCAGGGACAGAAGGCTTTTATTGGGGTCTTTTTTCCCCCTACACCCACTGACTTTTTTGGTAGCCAGCTTCTTCTGCTCCAAGTCTGGCATATAGGAGACAAAAAGAAAACTGGGAACGCACTACCATGTTGTACCTCAGGTCTTGAGGTCCCTAGCCGGTCTGCCTTCTTCCACCTCTGGCGTCTTCCGATGCTTGTTTTACATACAATGTCGAAAGTTTTTAGTTTGACTTAGCAGAAGAAATAGGGAAAAGTATCTCTCCATATTCCTGCATGTGGAAGTCCAGGGTTCATCGTACTCTTAAATCTCTCACAATTTATATCCCCCCCCCTCTTCCCTCCCTCCTTCCCTCTCTCTTCCGTTTCATTTGTTGAAGACATGGCGTCATTTGTCCTGGGGAGTTTCCCCACGGGCGTGCGTTTTGGTATTGCATGCCCATCTATGATTTATTTTGCCCCTCTGTCCCCTGTATTTTCTATAAACGGTGGTTACATTTAGAGGCTTGGTCAGGTTCATGTTTGATTTTTTTTGGCAAGACTATTTCATGGGTGTGCTGTGTTCTTTTGCCAGGAGACACGAGATGCCCGGCAGTCTTTGTGTACCATCAGCAGCATTCATCAGTCATTGTGTAGATTCATTAACTTATTAGGAGCACAGATGGCTTTGAAACACATGAAAAGATGCCAACCTCAATTAGAAATTTCAAAATAATATTTTAAAGCATGAGTACTATTTTTTCATCTGCCAGATTGACAAAGACCAAAGAGCGGTAACACCGATGTTGGCGACAGCGCAGGGGACAGGCAGTTTCACCGGATGCCGGATTTGACTGCATCCATCGCAACGACAGACGCATATAGCCTTCGGCCCAGCAGCGCTACTTCTAGGAATTTATCCTGTGGATACCCAGGCACATGTGCAAAATGATGAATACATGAGGTTGTTTGTGGCAGTATCGTTTGGGTTAGCAAAAGTTGAGAACTACAGAATTGTTCCTCCCTCAAACAGAGGTTCCCACTTGGTATGCTGCAAAGTGGTCACAAGTTGTGGCAGACTTGTCAGTGGCCCGATCACGAGCCCTTGGACACCCTCAGAGGTCACATGCGGCTTTGGAAGAAAGTTCTCACTTAAGGGAACAGGTACCCATGTCTCTTTGACCATGGGTTTGTGCGTTACCCAAGCCTGAGGCGGGCAGGAAGTCCCAAATGCCAAGGAGAAAACCTTACAGCAGCCCTCGGCCAATGAGGGGTGTGAAGCTGGAGGATAAATACCCTGGTGTTCCTGCCCCCCGGTGATATAATTCTGAGGGTGTCCACAGATCTTTCAAAGGATCCCCCAGGGAAGAAAGAGCCCCATTGCCTGAAGTGGCAACTTCCTCATCGTCACACCATATATTGGTTCCCTGTCCCTCCCTGCTTCACTTCACCACTTAAACCACTTGCACCTGAATCTTTTATTTTAGGCTTGGCTTTTGGAGGAAATCCATATTGAGACAGTTAGAGCTTGGTAGTGGTTTGACAGCACAGCTTGGTGGAATTTATAGTACTTACTATAAAAAATAGCACTTACAGTGCCAGACACCATTCTTATTTATGTTATAAGCGTTCAATCTGTACAACCACCCCACGAGGTAGGTATGATTATCACCCCCATTTTTCGGGTAAAGAAACTCAGGCACAGAGAGGTTAAGTCACTTGTCCAAGGGTACCCATCTACGCCAGGCAGTCTGTTTCACAGTCCTGCTCCAAAACACTCCACTGTCCTTCTCTCCTCTGGCCCTGGCTGTTCCATCAGGATGAGCTGAGCATGGCCAAGGTTGGGCTCTCCCCTCTGGCCGTTTACTACTGCAGTGGTCCCCCTTCACCAGCAAGAGTGTTTCAAAAAAAGAAAGAAAGAAAGAAAACAGAAAGAGCTTGTCTACAGCCACACCACCCTGAATGCACCTGGTCTTGTCTGATCTCAGAAGGTGGAGGGTGGCATCCATGGAGGGCCACCTACCCTCTACAGTTTGTTTTCCAGATGCCCAGGGAGCTTGGCACAAAGTCCTTTGATAGCCAACCAGCTGCAGAGGGATGTCTCACCGCATAAATGCCTCGCAATTTAGGGCCCTATCATTATTTTATTGTTAATGTTAGTTTTACAATGCAATTGTAACCGTTTTTTTGGCGGGGAGGGGAGGTTTTTTACATCAGTGCAATTTGAGCCTGACACGGGGACTTCCTGGTCATTTCCTACTCAGCAAGACATTTACAAACCATCTCATTGGCTATGCCACTATGTTATGTTTATATTCTTTTTTATTTTGAGAACTTTTTCTGACTTCATGTCCGTATTCTTGGTACCTTAGTGTTTTAAGAATGACTTCCTCAACTTTTAACATTGACTTGTTTGTTTGTTTGTTTTGAGCCAGAGTCTCACTCTGTTGCCCGGGCTAAAGTGCCGTGGCATCAGCCTAGCTCACAGCAACCTCAAACTCCTGGGCTCAAGCGATCCTCCTGCCTCAGCCTCCCGAGTAGCTGGTACTACAGCCACCATGCCCGGCTCATTTTTTCTATATATATTTTTAGTTGTTCAGCTAATTTCTTTCTATTTTTTTTTAGTAGAGATGGGGTCTTGCTCTTGCTCAGGCTGGTCTCAAACTCCTGAGCTCAAACAATTCACCCATCTCGGCCTCCCAAAGTCAGGCTGGTCATGCACTCCTGATCTTGAGCAATCCTCCCTCCTCGGCCTCCCAGAGTGCTAGGATTACAGGCATGAGCCACCACGCCCGGCCAACACTGACTTGTTAAAACTTTGGAATATGGCCATTTGATTTCATGAGAATTCACAAGGCTCTTTACAATGAAATTATTCAAACTATGTATGAACCTACTGAAATGAGATGGCGTAAATAATATTTAAGAGGGAATAAATACTCCACACGCCCATAATTCTAACATTAGTGCATGGATATTTATGAAAAATGAAAAGACATAAATTTACATAGATCATACAGGTTCATTTCTATTATTTTCTATATATTAAGAAAAAGTTCTTACTATTTTTGCCTCATGACAAAGGCTGTGATGGTGGAGTCAAAAAATGGAAAGCCGGACATTATGTAATGAATTTGACCATGATAGAAGTTACTGGTTTTCCTGCATGACTTAATTTTTTAAAATTGCACAAGCACTGCACACAATCATTATCTTAAATGTCTATAGAATTCAGAAGACTATAAAGAAGTGAAAGCTGACTTTCAATCGTTGGCTTGCTAAAAGTTGTTTTTTTCTTTTTAAAAAAATCATGAATAGGTGTTGAATTTTACAAAATACTATTTTTACATCTACTGAAATAATCATAACTATTTTTTTGCTAATCTATCTTTTTTTTTTTTTTTTTT
>CAUYRT010030440.1:0-24011 GCA_963574885.1 Lepilemur ruficaudatus
TTGACAGAGTAGGTTTTTGAATGTAACAAGATAAGTCAACTTGAGTGGTAATATATTTTGGGAAATCAGCTCACTACAAATTGTGACTGTAAACATTGTACTGTAAATGCTTTGTAGTTTTCCCCCAATAAAAATAAAAAACATAGAAAAAAAAACTGATAAGGTATCTGTTGTCATACAGCTTCTACAGCTTAGAAAACGGTAGGGAAAACTGACATGAGACAAATGAATTTAAAACGAAACACATAATTGCAAGTTGTTCTTAGTACTAAAGAGGAAAAAGACTGCTGTTAAAGGGGATAAAACACCTGGCCACAGTGGCTCATGCAAATAATCCAAGCACTGCGGAAGGCCGAGGTGAGAGGATCATTTGAGGCCAGGAGCTTGAGACCAGCCTAGGCCACAAAGCAAGACCCTGTTTCTACAAAATAATAATACTAAAACTTGCCCAGGCATGGAGGCACATGCCTATAATCCCAGCCACTCAGGAGGCTGAGGCAGGAGGATCGCTTGAGCCCAGGAGCTTTAGGCTGCAGTGAGCTGCAATCACACTACTATACTCCAGCCTGGGTGACAAAGCGAATTCTGTCTCTAAAAAAAAAAAAAAGAACACTTCTCAAAAGGAGTAACATTGGATCTCAGGGTCTAAAGAAAAAGCTAGCCAAATGAGGGGCTTTTTAGGGAAAGGATCTAGGTGCTGAGTCCTTAAGGAAGGAAAGAGCTGGTGTGTTTGAGTAGGAAAAGAAGCAAGTTGATTGGAACATCCTGAGTGAGAAGGGGAAGCATGGCACGGTTGCATAGGATAAAAGATCAGAAAGGTAGGGAGAATGCAGATAATATAAGCCCTATTGGCCAAGTTAATTATTCAGTCACCCAAAACTGAAAACACATAAAGACTTGTATGTAGATCTTGAAAGTATCCGTGTGTAAGTATGGTGACCTGGGTTAACATCTCATTATACTTTTAAAGCCTACCTAGTTGATCACAAGCTCACCATCGGCCAACAGCATGACATGAAAGGTGGAAAAATGTGTTTTTAACTTTTGTTAAAATGAATATAGACCTGTTAACCGAGTCTGCAGTCATTTAAATTCTACCCTGACCCCAAATCTTGTCAAATTATTTATACTAATTTTTCCCACAGATATAGCTCCACCTTAATATAAAATGTTTCTACTCAAAAGGAGAAGGCTTCCATATTTACCAAACTACAGACTCATGAACTTACAGAAAAATCACCTCAAAACTCCACACTGGTTTGAATCTCAACAGGTTTTAGCTTCTTCATTTAAACTCATTCGTGACAGAGGGTTTTAAAAAACACTGTTCCATCATTGATATAGTTATATTTTATTTTATTAAGAAAATAGGTTAAATCGACTTTACCATTTGTCAAAAACATTGATTAACCTCTCACAGCCTTTGATTTCATTGAAGTCAAACCTTTTTGTGAAGCTGAATACAATAAAAATATAAACTTCAGCCTATTCATGATTTTCTGATGCTTCCATCATAAGGCTACTGTTAAAACTAGACTAAGCAAGCGCGATGACATTCACTCATTCTACATATACTCATTACGTGCATCATACACAGTTCTACACACTGAGGATGCAACTATGAACAAAAGTGACAAGCTTCATTAGTTTCCAGTGGGAGTGGGGGATGGAGGGGCGGATGGGTGATGCATGTGGAAGAAACAAAAACAAATGAGCAAGTAAATATGTAAAATAGTGTAAGTTTTAAGCACCAAAAAGAAAAGTACGTTAGAGTAAGAAAATAGAAAATGTGGGAGAATAGGTAAGAGATACCAGTTTACTCATCTTACATTGGAAGTCATCTGGTAAGAGACATGAATGAAGAGATGAAGTGCAAAGGTATAAGCAATGTTAAAGGGGAATGGGGAGGAGCAAACCAGACAAGGCAGTGCAAGGGTTAAGGCCCTGGTCTGGAGCACACCTGGCTACACAAAGTCAGGAAAAGTGCATAAGGAAGAGAGAGATAAGAAACACAGGAAGAGAGCTAGCGTGGCCCAGATCATATGGGTCACAAGAAGGACTTTGCAGTTTATTCCAAATGTGTTGAGAAGCTCCAAAGGATTTCAGCATTATAACTGCACAATGACGCACCAAACTAGAAGATCACTCTGGCTGTGTGTGGAAAATGTTTTGGGGGACAGTAATGGAATTAGGGAAAATAGAAGACTATGATCAGTTCAAGACAGGGGCTTGATTAAGTATGGTGATGGTAAAGTGGGAAGTAATTTGAGTCTCAGTCTTTGTTTTGTTTTGTTTTTTTTAAGGCAAAGCCAGTAGGATTTGCTGATGGGTTGAATGTGGCATGTGAGAAAGAGAATTTAAGAATGATCTCAAGGTTCTGGCCTGGGCTCTGCAAGGATGGTGGTACTATTGAAAAAAAATGGGAAAGATTAAGAAGAATAGGTTGGAGGAAGTAGAGAAGTAACAACTTGCTCTATCTCTATAAATCTGAGTTGCCTACATATTAGATATCCAGTGACAGTGCCACACATAAAATCCAACATTCAGGAGAAACATCAGAGCTCAAGACGTAAATTTTTGAATCAGCAACACACAGATGGTATTTAAATCCATGGTGCTATGAGATCTTGTAGGGACTGAATACAGACAGAAACAAGATCCTGGGACCAAGACTCAGGCACTCTCACTTCAGAGATCAAGGATAGGAAGAGAAACCAGTGAAGGAAACTGAGAAAGCCATCCCATGAGTTATGAGAGAAACTAGGAAGGGGTGGTGTCCCAGGAGCCAAATGAAGAATGTATTCGGAAAAAGGGAGTAAGCAGTTGTGTCAAGGCCTACTGAGAGTTTTCAGGGGTTAGGGACTGGGAAGTGACCGCTAGATTTCATTACATGCTAGTCACTGTCAGCCCAAATAAAAGTAGTGCATGAAGATAGGGGACGGGAGAAGTTTTGAAAAGTATGGAGAGCAAATGCAAGAAGGGGAAGTGCCAACAGCCAGTATGGAAAATTCTTTTCAGATGTAGTGTTACAAAAAGAGGCAGAGAAAAGATGTAGTAGCTAGCAGGGTTGTGACATCAAGATTTCTATTTATGTTTAGTGCTGAATATAATAGCATGCTTGCATACTGATAAGAATTATCAGGTAGAGATGAAGGAAGGTAATAATGCAGGAAAGATGGGGAGCAATTTCAGAGGAAAGGGAACAAGTACACCAAACAAGTACACAGAGCTTCCTCTGTAGTAGAAGGGAAGGTTGTCTATGTGAGTAAAAAGCAGGTAAATGTGTAGCTTTAGTGGTGCAAGAGCATTAGGATTCTTTTCTGATTGCTTGTGTTTGTTAAACAGAAAGCAAGGTGATCAGCTGAGAGTGAGGAGGAAGGAAAGAAAGAGGCTTGAGATAAAATCAGGAACTGTGAGTGAATAATATTGAAGATTGAGAAAATGGGCTAGTAAAATATAGTAGGATTGCACTGGAGATCACCAAAGGTTTGTGCTTATGAATGTAAAGTGAGCCCAGTCAGCATGTTCAAATGATTCCTTTCAGCAATGCAGCTTTTTGGATATAGGTGCAGAAAAGGCAGAGGGTTGGATGAAAGGATCTTTGCTTGTCTAGTACAATGAGGGATGAGAGGAACAAAAAAGTCAAGGGTGTGTGGAGAGTGACTACAGTGAGAGATCAGGGTGAGAAAGGCAGTGAAGGGGTTAAACTAGAGATGGCCTGTGAAGAGGTCAGGGGAGTCACAGACCTGAAGAGCCCTGTGGGGCTGAGGCTTGTTGCAGTGGTGTGTTAGTGGGAGTACATTTAACAGTCAGGAGGTGGTTATGAGGAAAGGGATGCTCAAACTGGAGAATCAGCAAAGTGTGTCCTGACTGATCTGACTGTGGGGTGGAGGAGATAAGACCTTGGAGAGAAGAGGTCAAGAAACTGGAAGACTAGAGCAGTGGGAAGATGGTCTACATGGATATTTAAAATAACTAGGAAAAGTGGCAGAAATTGTTTTGGAAAAAATGACAAGAGAGCCTAGAGCCAAAATAGTCAAGGAATGATGGGGGTGGTGATGTGCCAGTCAATAGAGACCTTCAACAAGGAGGTTGGAGAATAGTGTGCTAGGATGGTGCACCTCTTCGTGGGAGCTGGAGGTCTTTCAGAGAAGAGACGTGGGTCTGGACGTGGTAAAAACCATCAAGAAGGACACTTGCATTTCAGGCCATATGATACATGACATGTGGGAGAAAAACAGCCCTCCCTTGAAAGAGTTGCAGGAAGAGTCATTGGGAGACAGCCAGGCTTTGTTTAGAACAAGAAAGTGAAAGAAGTGTGAAGAATATAGGATATGAGGATTTTGCTGGTAACAGACATGAGTTCCTGGGAGCACAATGGAAGGATTTGAGTGATGGGACAAGAGTAGGATTAAGAGATGTACTAAACCATGTGGAGTGAGAGCCTTGGTACCCAGAGATGGTCTCAGAATCTTGGCATTCTGCTGGTGACAGGGATGTGAGACATGACGTAAGTTTATGACTAACAAAATATTGATCCTAAATGGCCCAAATGAGAGCAGTGTCTTATAACTTTTTTAAATTTTACATTTCAATGATTTATATCAGCTAGGAAATGAATGAGAGCTTTCTGTCAAACTTTTGCAAACAGGACGAATTCCCCATCTATGCTGTCTATTAACAGGGTTTTACTATTAGGTCTAACTGGTAATCAGCTCAAGAAACAGCAGGTCCTGATGGCTAATTCTCGGTTCTAACAACAGAGGATCAATTTAAACAGAATCTGTTGTATTAAGAAAATTTTCTTGAATAATTAAATGAAAATAACATATGTGGCATCTGGGGGTGCTTTTTGTGATGTATTCTTCCTGGTAGAGATTCGTCAAAATACAAAATTGCTCAATATCACATGAGAAGGAGGAGTCACGCTGCAGTGCTAAATGTCTTGCATGACAATGATGTATGGGTGTGTGCGCATGAGCATGTGGGGGGAGTGTGTGTGACTGTTACTGTGTACGTATGTCACTGTATCACACACATCTATCATTTCCACTGTATTGCTGAAGATTTCAAGACCACTTTTAGGAAACTATTATCCCTGTCTACAAGTCCTCCCAATTCTCCTGCGTGCTAACCCTCTCCGTGGGTGAAAATACAAGTTGATAACAAATGTCAGTTTGCCTCTTGTGTGTCTACTATGTAAACCAAGTACACCCTTTGAAAATCAATGACTGGAAAATGGCACATCAGGTACTTGTCAGAGAATTCAACCAAAAATGAATTGTAATCTTTCCCTTCCCAAAATCTCCCTTAGGAAATCTGGTATTTTTGGGGGGGGAGGGTGCTCAGTAGATAAGTCAACTTCCTCTTCCTGTAATTTCCTCCTGACAATCTCTTTATGGAAGAAACCACCTCCTTGAATAGTAGGCAGAGCCTCGTTGCCCTCAAGTGTAGTGTTGTGTCCTCTGCTGGGCTCGCAAAGTGTTGCTGTCCTTTGTCCAAACCACTTTTTATTTATTTTCTCTTCTAATACATAATTATTCTGCTTTTAACTTTTATCATGCAATGTTTAATTTTTGCACTTTTTAATTTTATAAGATTTCTTGAATACTTTTGAGAACTTCAATAAATGGTAGCTTTCTTGCAAGGTTTAAGGTTTCAGTTAAGTGTAAATGAAATTGAGATTTAGAGTGCTAGCTTATTGTATCGGATTCTCACAACATATGAGATAAGCACTGTTATCCCCACTTAGAGTATAAGGAAACTGAGGCTGAGAGAGCTTAAATGTTTTACTTCTCCACGTCACTTAGTCGATCTGCAGCATCATTTACCACTTTATTCTCCAGAGCACAAACTTACCATGGCATCTCCTAGGAGGCGCTTAGTAAATGTTTGTTAAATGACAGTGTCTTCTTAGGTATCTGAACAAATACAGCCATCAAATAGTTCAAGGAAAAAGAAAAACCCTTTTTTATCAGCTAATTCAATATTTCGGTAAAAGTGGTGTCTTAGTCACCTTCTCCATCCCAGCCCGCCCCGTCTAGTACTGCCAGATAATTTTATTTCTGAAATTATGATATGTATTAGGTCATCACAGGGATGTAGTGTTGCTCATGGAAAACAGAAAAACAGAATTGTGGAAATAGCTTTCTAATTTCAAGAGTGAGCAAATTTCTAAGTGAGGATGCAAATGCGCTCTCCACTTTTAAGGTGACAGTTAAATACACTAGAATACAGATAACTTTATTGACCCCTCTGGTTGTATTATGTAATGTATGAATCATATTAATAAGCTTTTCTGTTAGCATTGATGACAGAATAAGGTGGTAAAAAGAGGTCTGCTAAGACCTACACCTAGATAAAAGTATTTGCTGTTTTATTATGAGTTGTCTTGCCTGTGTAGACCATACGAAGTTAGTTTCTTCATAGCCATACGAAAGTTCATTCCAAATACTTTCTCATAGGATTTTCATAAGCACAAAATGTGAAAATGTTACAGTGTCTTGAAATCATAATGAATTGAATAAATAAAAAAAATTATTATCATTAAAATGTTTGCCTTTTTAAAACAATTGAAGATATAACTTTATATAACGTGAACCATTCACCTTAAGGTTTTCATTCTATCATGCACACCAACAATACTAAGAGATGCTTTAATATTGAATGCAGTTTGATATTTTAACAATGTTTAATGTTTCTTTGCCTTTATCTTATTTCAGGAATGTGCAACCTGAATTGAAATCACTTGCCTTGGGTTTCCATTTACTGTTTATACGAACACTAGGTATGGCAAATACATAGATTATAAATTTAAGATATAAATATTCATGTCAAAGCTTAAAGAACAAATGTAATTAATTTTCAATTATAGGAAAAGTTAAAAAAGGAATAAGTAAGAATCATTTCTATTTTGTGGTAAATGAAAGTGGTAAGAGACAAACAAAAACTGAGTGCCCTAAAGGAGAACTTGGCTGTTAATTCTAGTTAAAGTACATCTAAGACCAAGGAATCATCATATTTGTATTATACTCTTTCTAACAGAAAGATAAGCCGTCCCCCAAGTTTTTCCACTTTCAGACAAATAGGAATATTTCTTGCACACACTCAGACTGGAGGGCCTTCCATCTAAACAGAGGCATTGTTTAAGGAAGGCCTAAAGCAGCTTAGGAGGCCTGAGAATCTGGTCATGCTGAGGTGCAAAACAACAGAAGCTGACATTAACTGCCACTTCCCACTGCCTAGTTCTGGAAGGCTGGGCAGGTAACCTTTATCAGTAGTTAAAAATGCAAAAGAGAATGAGAACTCAGACTCTACAACTGGGCATCTTGGATTAAGGGAGTGTTCTGAATAAAAGCAAGCTCAAGAAATTGTGGTCTATGTTGGCAAATAGTAGGACTGTAGACTCCAGAGGCTAAAAGCCTATTTCTAAATATTCAAAGGTGATGAGTAAAGAATTTAGGAAATTACTCATTCTCCCTTGTTGCCATTTTGCCATTTTTAAAGTACAGATGCCTGCTCTTGTTAAACAGTTTATAACCTAACCCCCTTGTAAGAACTATAAACATTCTATGCTTATTCATGGAAAATAGGAAAAAGGCATCATCGATTTAGAGATAGGGGCAGAGGACTGATTATGGCCCAGAGGCAACCACAGACAGCAGAAGGAAAGGGAAGTGGGAGAGGTCAATCCCTGGGACTCTTGCAAGCAAAGAAAAGAAGTATAATTCTATGGCCAAATTACAATGGAGAGATTGTCCAAGAAGTGTATTTGGGGTGAAGGTCACAGATCCTCAAAAGCAAAAAAGAACTATGAAAGGAATAAGAGAGAGAAGAAAATGAGGTGCTGCAGGATCCCATCAGCTCTATTCCCAGTGTTCTCTTTTGTGTATCTCATCTTCCAGCCTCTGCACATCCTGGCAGATTTCTACCTCCATATTCAATGAAGACACCTCGATCCTAGAACCTAGGCTACAGAAGCTTAAAATAGAATCTGGGTGGTTAGTACTCCTTCTGATGTGTTGAAATGAGACTATGAGAATGAAAGAAATTCTTTTAGCAACATAAAATAGAGAAAAATAAATTTTGCCATCCTAATTATGACCATCCTATTTTCACGTGTCCAATATGTGGCACAATGGAACCAAAATGCTTCTGTGGAAAAAATACATACTGAGCAGCAAAATTCCAATTCATAATGATTATCTTAATTACAATATATGTGTAAATTGTGGAAGGCTTATATAGTGTATTAAGCTGAAAAATTTATTTAGAATATAGGTTATTAGAATTTTAAAATTCTAGTAATTAAGACCAAGTTTGTTACTTACAGCGTTTAATTCATTGTGTTCAAAACAGTGGCATTATGTGAAGAAAATAAATTTTTGGCATATATTTTTTATTTTTCAAAGGGTGGCTGTGATTTTTTTTTTGAAATCTGCAAATTTCCTACCCATTTTCACAGTACCAGTTTTCCTCAGATACATTGTCATTAGACACCAGTCCCTTGTCATTCTAAAGATATCTTACTCTCAGAAAATTGAGACTGATTAAAAGTAAATGGAATCCATAAAATTGTAATATGTGAATCCCCATCATTTTTTACATGACAAAATAATATCTGAAAATCATCCATCAAAATACAAAAAAGCACAAAGTAAAATCATGAATACTTTAGGTCTACCATGTGAAGGATAGATCTCTCCCTCAAATTTTTGATCAAATTACCTATGTTAGAACTAGGAGTCAATCTTAGAGTTTATTAAAATAGGAGTAAGAGAAGATGGACACTTGTACTATAAACAACCTATATGTCCCTGAAAAGCTTAGCATTCTGCAAAATAAAAATTGCTACAAATAAAAATTGGCTTAGGGACAGACCACTGAAAACATATGCATCGACGTGATCGGAACACTAATAGAAACAAAATTTAGCACCCAAAACCCCAACTTGGACAACCTAGGCTACTTCAAGAGGTATTAAAAATGCACAAAATCAATGGAGAGAAAATTCTGGGTTGTGGACTCTTATGACACAAGAGGAAAGTAGACCTCTGAACCCAGAAAGAAGTATAGCCTGCCAAGAGATGAGCCCTCTCTGAAGGTGGACCTACACTTCTCAGGAAAGGGAGTCCTGGTATAAGCATTCACTTAAAATAGTTTTGGAAAAACTCCTGCCTTTACAGAAGTTGAGCTGAGAGCTTTTTCCTTTCCCCATAATGTTATAATTCTACTTTCACTATTTGAGCTCCTCTTGTCTAAGAAAATTACCTATGAAGCAACATAACTTCCATGTTTTACTAACAATGTTCTCCTTTTTACTAATCAAGCTTATGTTTATTGTTATTATAAGAAGAACAGAGTGTATAGACATATAATGTTCCTTCTTCCTCATGTGCATTTGGAGGGTAGATAAAAAAGTGTCTATAATATTACCATATAATTTAAGCCTTTGGAATTCCTAATAATCTTGATTTGGGGGTAGATTTGGGCCAAACAGATAGAAGAGTTCTCCAAAATCATTAACTTTTGCTTAATCCAACATGTATCAATATGAAATGCCATCTAGTTATATTTTTCCAAGGAAAACATGTTCCTTGGATTGACATCTTCTAATCTCATGTTGTAGGAGGAATTCTAGCTCCAATATATTTTGGGGTTCTGATTGATAGAACATGTATTAAGTGGTCCATGAACAGCTGTGGGAAGCAAGGCTCTTGCAGGATATATAACTCTACATTATTTGGGTAAGTTGTCATAAATATGTTTCATTAATTGATTTTTCCCTTTAACTATATTAATTTCTAAAAGATATAATTGCAATGTAATAATAATGCCAGCCACCATTTAATGAATGCTTATTTTCTATTCAGTATTATATCAGGAAATCTGTTATCTCATTTTAATACTCAGAAATTATAGGACATGGATATTTTCTCCTTTTCCTTGAAATATGAAGAAACTAAGATTCAAGAGTAATAAATAACTTGTACAAAAAAAAAATCATACAGCTAAAAGAAAAATAGCTAGCATTTGTACTCAGATCTGTTTTGTTTCCAAAACTCTCCTCATACTAAAATACACACACACACACAGACACACACACACACACATATTCAATTGCCTCTGGCTTCTCTAGGACAACACAAAATGATCAGCTGAGGCTCTGGTCATGAGTCAATGAGGAAACAAAAGGGAAAAAATGTTTCTATAATCTGACAAGGACATGAAGCAACAGGAATTCTTATTTCATTGGTGGGAACGTAAAATGGTACAGCCATGTTGAAAAACAATCTGGAAGTTTCTTTCTTACAAAGCAAAACATAGGCTTATTACTTGATTAATCATGCTTCTAGGTGTTTACCTAAATTAGTTGGAAACATGTCCACCCAAAAAGCTGCACTTGAATGTGAAAAAAATGGAAGCAACCAAGATGTTTTTCAATAGGTGAAAGGATAAGCAAACTAGGGTACACTCACAGCATGGAATATTGTTCAGCAATAAAAAGAGCTATCAACCTACAAAAAGACAAGAAGGAAACTTAAACGTGTATTGCTAAGTGAAAGAAAGCAGTCTAAAAAAGCTTCAGATTGTCTGATTCCAATTATAATCTTCTGGAAAAGGCAAAACTATAAGGAAAACAAAAAGATCAATGGTTTCCAGGGGCTCAGTGGGGAAGAGGGAAGGATGGGCAGGTGGATCCCAAGGCATGTTTAGCACAGTGAAACTATTCTGTATGATATCATAATAGTGGATTCATGACATTATGCATTTGTGAAATCTACAGGACTGTACAACATAAACAGTGAACTCTAATGTAGAATGTGGACTTAATAATATATTAGTATTAGTTGATCAACTGTATTAATAACAAACGTACCACACTCATACAAGATATTAATAATAGGAGAAACCGCATGGGTGGGGCAAAAAGTATATGGGAATCCTCCATACTTTGCACAGTTTTTCTGTAAAGCTAAAATTGCTCTTAAAAATTAAGGTCTATTAAAAAAATAAATTATCAAATGTGTTCCAGTGAAAAAGAATCACTAATGCCTATGAAACATACAAAAAGGTGCTCAAATTCATTAATAATAACAGGATTGCAATTAAAACTCACCCAGATTGTCCGCAATCAAAAATGTTGATGATGTATTGAGTTGGCAAAAGTATGTAACTTTGAGCCAGCAGCAGTACTTCCAGGAATTTATAGCTACCGATAGCTATGCTATCGGTACATGAGGTTATACACATGTATTACAGTAGTGTTTATAATAGTAAAATCTTGGAAACAACCTAAATGTCTCTCAATAGGGGACCAATTAAATAAATAACAGTACATGTAGACAAATTAATATTCTGAGATCTTAAAAAAAGAAGGAAAAACCTGTTTATTTACTGATATGGAACTCTCTTCAAGATATATATATTGTTATGTGAAATAAAAGCATGACTAGTGTCCATGGAGCATGCTATCATTTATGTGGAAGTGGGGTAAGTTTTTTAGTTCAAGATGGATCTCGGTAGAAAATTTCCTAGATCAAATTTACTAAAAATACTTTCTTCTATTTGATGTGCAAATTCACTAAAATCCCCAATAAATAGTGATCCAGCTTCTTCTACAAATCCTACTAAAGCAGCATTCACTACCTCCTAGATATTTTCATAAAGTTTTTTTAAAATTCAAATCTCCCACTGGGGGAGATATTTTCTAAAAGCATGGAAAGAAATTTACCATTCAGAAACTTACTAAATTTAACTTACTGACTTTAAGAAATGGTCCATTTTTAATTTAAATCATCATTCATGTCCAGGACACGTGGTGAGAGGCTCCTTAAAATTTCTTCAAAACAATTACCACCAAGTCCCAGCACTTATATAACACATTTTGCAAGGCTTTATATTGATTTCAGTAAGAATAGAACCTTAAAACCATTTTTTAACCATACTAGTTCCTCTTCCTTTTGTTAAAGTTTAGGTAAAAGTAAAATGGAATTTTTTAATTTTTTTTTTTTTTTTTTAGAGACAGAGTCTCACTCTGTTGCCCGGGCTAGAGTCCCGTGGCATCAGCCTAGCTCACAGCAACCTCAAACTCCTGGGCTCAAGCAATTCTCTTACCTCAGCCTCCTGAGTAGCTGGGAGACAACAGGAATGCACTGCCAGGCAGCTAATTTCTTTTCTTTTCTTTTCTCTTTTCTTTTCTCTTCTCTTCTCTTCTCTTCTCTTCTCTTCTCTTCTCTTCTCTTCTCTTCTCTTCTCTTCTCTTCTCTTCTCTTCTTTCTCTTCTCTTCTCTTCTCTTCTCTTCTCTTCTCTTCTCTTCTCTTCTCTTCTCTTCTCTTCTCTTCTCTTCTCTGAGACAGAGTCTCACTCACTCTGTTGCCTGGGCTAGAGTGCCATGGCATCAGCCTAGCTCACAACAACCTCAAACTCCTGGGCTCAAGTGATCCTTCTGCCTTAGCCTCACGAGTAGCTGGGACTACAGGCATGCGCCACCATGCCCGGCTAATTTTTTCTATATATTTTTAGTTGGCCAATTAATTTCTTTCTATTTTATAGTAGAGATGAGGTCTCGCTCTTGTTCAGGCTGGTTTCAAACTCCTGACCTTGAGCAATCCGCCCACCTCGGCCTCCCAGAGTGCTAGGATTACAGGCGTGAGCCACCACGCCCGGCCAGGGTGGAGTGGTTTCGAAGCGTAAATAGGATTTACCCAAGTAAACAGTGAAAGGAACGACACAGGCCAAACAATGGGTATATGTTTCATTAGGATGCATTTCAGGAATTGTAATCAGTTCTTGGAGGGTTCTTTAAAGAAACTTTCTTTAAAAAAAATGCTTTACCCTTTTCAAACCTCTTTCTTCAAGCTCAACAAATGGCTTTCGACTTCCCTAAAAAAATAGAATCTATCAGATGTGAACTTTCTCCATATCTTGCCGTAATCTATAAACTTAACCTGAACCTACAACCATCTTTTGCTCCTTATTTCCTCTGCATTTTCAATTACAGCAGAAGTGGATTCTCTGCTCCTTCCTAGTGACAGTACCTTCTGTTGCCTTTCGGTTTTCTTCCTGTCTTCTCAGGAACCCAGTCACCCCCATGCTATGCCATTGAACTCACTTAGCAAGATCTCCAGTGACTTCCTTGTGGATGAATCAAATGGGTACTTTTTTGGTCCTTATTTTACTTGTAATAGGGTTTGACTTGTTTCTTAATATATTTCCCTCAAGTGGCTTATGGGCTCCATGCTTTTTAAAAATTCCTAATTAAAGAGGTGCTGTTTTCAGTTTCCAATTTCCCGCAGATGCTTGTGGGTCAGTTTGTCTCTACTGCCCCCTCACACCTCCAACATTTAGCATTAAGCATTTCCATCAGTAACTGTGATTCACTGTATCAGGGATTTTTCAGGATAGGATTGGTGAGCAGATGCATAGCATGAAAATTTGTGAGGTGTTTCTCATGTGCTTACTATGGGATGGAAAAGCTATAAAAGAGAAGCATTATATGATTTATCTAAGGATTGTCAGTCCTCTTTGTGTTTGATCTTTGTAAGCTCTTTGATACTACTGACCGCTTACTTTCTTAAACTATCTCTTCTTTTGGCTTTTGCCGTTCTTTCCTGTTTTTCTTTCTCTCTGAGAACTCTTTAGTCTCTTTGATTGCTTTCATTTCCTCCACCCACCCCCATATTTTTGATGTTTTCCTTGTTTCTTAACCGTATTTTCTTCATTTCTCTGTTGTGCATTCTAAAGTTTTCTCCTAAATCATCTGGTCTTTTTGTGGTTTTTATATGGTCCTTTCTTCCGAACTATAGAACTATATTTCTAACTGTCTACTGGACATTTCTTTTCTTTTCTTTCTTTCTTTTTTTTTTTTTTTTGAGACAGTCTCACTCTGTTGCCCTGGGTAGAGTACATGGAGTTATCATAGCTCATTTTAACTTCAAACTCCTGGGCTCAAGCGATCCTTTTGCCACAGCCTCCCAGGTAATTGAGACCACAGGTGCATGCCATGACACCCGGCTAATTTTTCTATTTTTAGTAGAGATGGGGTCTTGCTCTTGCTCAGGCTGATCTTGAACTCCTGAGTTCAAGCAGTCCTCCTGCCTCAGCCTCCCAGAGTGCAAGGATTACAGGCATGAGCCACCGTGCCTGCCCCACATTTCTGTTATATCTTGATAGTGAACAAGCACTACTAGTTGTACATGTGAAAACCTACAAATGAATAAATAGTACAAGTTCTACATATGAAAACATGAATTCATTTTTTTTTTCATTCCTTTCTCCTAACTTTTTCCTCTGGTAGTCTTTGTTACCTGTGTTAACTATGTGGTTGAATGTGTGCTTGTTCCCCAGGTAGATGATGAGTTCCTTAGAGGCAGAGTTCTGTTCATGTTCATCTTTGTGTATTCAGTGCCTAGCAGTCTAGCTTAGTGCAAAACTGAATTTCTTATGTCAGTTACTTAATCAAGAAACTTGGGAATCATGCTTGATTTGCTCTACCTAATCACCCATTTTCAGCTTGTTACTAAATCCTCCTACACATTATATTGTCTGCGTATTTGTCAAATTTGTCACTTTTTTGACATTCTTAGTGCCACTGTCTTATCCAGGCCTTCATTATGTCATTTAGGCTTTTAATGTAGTATTTTATTAGCCCCTGTGACTCTGTCCATGTGTGTGCTGGTAAATTCGCTTTCTGGGAAAATAGAAAAAGCCAATTTTGTAGTGTTTGGTGATTTCCATGGTATAAATACTCTCACTACAGTCAATTTTATGATACCTACATGTAATGACAACTGGCTCATAGAATTCCTAAAAATTTAACACTTGGCTCCCAAGAGCCAATATGAGACAACTTCAGCACATTGTTGTGTGACTAATCCCTTTTCAATCATCATCCATACCATTGCCAGAATTATTGTTCTAGAACACAAAGCTGACAGTGCAATTTCTTGACTTAAAATGAGTTAGAACATTTTGGATGTCTTACAAACCTCTTTTCAAACTGCCTTCCAGCCTTTGGAACCTCATATATCAATTTTTACCATTTCTGCCCAAGATATATACACTGTGATCTAGACATACTGAAGTCAATATTCCCCTTCTCAAAATATGCCATGGCATTTGCTGCTGCTAAACCTTCCCTTTACCTGGAATGGCCTTCTCCTTTGATTGCTTGGTAGGATCCTTCATTCTGAGGACCACTTGGCAAATTAGAAGGAAATGTGGTCTCAGAATGAAAAAGTAGCCGAAGTATCAGTTTCCTTCTTTTATTTCATTACGTTTTGAAAGTAGCCAAAAATATGAGTCTTGTCTTTGAGCAGAATGATACTTTCAGCTGATGTATAGATTAATTAATTCATCCAATCAATATTGAGCACCTACCATGTGTCTGTTCAGGTATTGGGAATGTGGTAGTAAAC
This sequence comes from Lepilemur ruficaudatus, assembly GCA_963574885.1. Taxonomy (NCBI): domain Eukaryota; kingdom Metazoa; phylum Chordata; class Mammalia; order Primates; family Lepilemuridae; genus Lepilemur; species Lepilemur ruficaudatus. The sequence continues at coordinate 15,421 of CAUYRT010030440.1, forward strand.
AAAACAAAGACCTTAGCTTCATGGGACATACATTACAGTGGATATACACAATTTAAGTTTTCTTATAAGTATTCTATTTTGCTAGTTTCATAATCTCTGTCAGGGAAGCCTTATCTAAATCTACCATATTGTTAGCAGGTTGTGGTATATACTTACCTTGAGCTTATATCTGTGTATCTGTTTTTGATTTCTATTCCTCTTTTTTTTTTTTTTCTATTCAGAGATTTGTAGATTTCTGGATAGAAAGATAACCTTCTTAACATCTAGCATCACTTTTTCTTGTTTGTTAAGGATCTATTTTGAACAGCTTTTCTTTCCATTTACTTATTTCACTCAAATCCTAAATTTCAGTAATGCCTATAAGTTTATATTTCTTATTTCTATTAAAATTCTAGATTCACTTAGTTATAACAGTATTTGTGCATTGATCTACAGATATATGCAGCTATAGGTATTATATTAATATACAGCCAATTTTTCTGTTGTCTTTTCACTGGCAACAGTCTTCTTTTCTTGGATTAAAGGTTATGGTTAGTAATGTTTTTAATCTTTTTTTTTTTTTTTTTTAAATAAACATAGGGTCTTACTCTGTTGCCCAGGCTGGAGTGCAGTGGCTTAATCATAGCTTACTGTTAACCTTGAACTCCTGGCCTTAAGCCATCCTCCCACCTCAGAGTAGCTTGGACTACAGGTGTGTGCCACCAGGCCTGGCTAATTTTTTCTTTTTAAATTTTTTGTAAAGACAGGGTCTTGCTATGTTTTTCTGGGCCTGGGCAGCGTAGTGAGACCCCATCTTTACAAAAAAATTAGAGGTCTTGGCCTCCCAAAGTGCTGGTATTACAGGCATGAGCCATTGTGCCCACTGTGAGCCACCTGTCTCCGTTTGTGTTTAATCTTTTACAATGTTTTGAGTCACTACAAAAGCAAGCATTTAGCAGTGTGGCAGAGTTGTTTAGAGTATGGGCTCAAAATATGTTAATTATGTTCTTCTGGTAGAAGCTTCTAAAAACAATTTAAAAAATTATGGTTACAATTGTTCTGTTGTTTAATAACTGTGGTTTAATACTGGGTAATTGGGACTTTTTATTATTTTTTTCCCCCAGAGTGTTATAGTGACTTCTTAAATGAAGACTTTGATGTAAAGACTTACACTTCTCAATCTATTCATCAAGCTGTAATTGCTGAACAACTAGCAAAACTTGCCCAAGGAATCAGCCAGTTGGATAAAGAACTACACCTACAGGTAATTCTAATCTTTAGGATCATGCAGATAATTCAGCCTAAAGTGATAGTACGGCTTTTTGGTAATTTTATTATTGTTAAGTATAAATACATATTTACACGAACAAATGCATACTTACCAGTGTGACTTATTTTTCAAAGTACATTTTTGAATAGTTTTCTGTAAACCACTTCTTGTTTAAATACTAACATACTCACCTCTCCTAAAACCTTTTATTCATACTTCCTATTTACCACCATACCTGACGTGCCATGAATACAGTGGGCAGAAAATAGAATGTCTTTGATAAAGATAATAGGAAATGGAATTTTGGAAATGAAACGATATGAATAAGAAAAATTAAGATGTTATATTGGCAGTTCACACTTTATGAGCACAAAGTGTAACATTTGCTGATATGACAGAAAGTTGATAAATGTTATGGTGGGTAGAACTTAATATGGGGTGTTAGGACATGGGTCCTAATCTCAGCTATGCTGTTAACTGACTTTCACGTCACTTAATGTCTTTGAGTCTTGCTTTTTTAAAAAAAATCTATCAAATGAGTTGGAATGAGGAAGAGGAAGAGGAGATTGGAGTAGATAATCTTGAAATTTCATTCTTCTATAATTCTTTAATTTTTGTAAGGTGATTTTATGGTATATTTTCTAGTGTTGCCTTTTGTCTGAGAAGGTACTTAATAAATATTTAAATAAATGAACAAATGCATGAATAAACGTATTACCAGGAAACCTAGATTTGGTATAACATGAGACAGACATATCCACTCAACCTTTTCTGTCTTCGTTTCTTTAGCAGCTTAGTACTGGGATGAATTCTAAAGTCACTTTAACTCTAAAATTCTGATTATATAGTTAGAGTTCAATGTTTATTGATAAATATTTAGAAAACACTTTTATTTGTAATGCTTTGGGTTAGGCTGTGGGGATAGAGAAAGGAGTAGGACACATTTCCTGGCTTTCCAGGGACTTACAGACCAGTGGTAGTCACAGACAAATAATCACAGGCAAGTGATGCCTGTTTTAAATAGAATAGTACAAGGTGTTTGTGGTAGCAGGGGAAAATATACTTGACTGTGCCTAGAATTCAGGGGTGGCTTTTGCAAGAGTCACCTGAAATTCTTTCTGCCCTTTTATGCTTGATATTTTCCTTATTTCTTACAGGAATTTGATATTTTCCTTATTCCTTCTCAGGAATAAGGAAAGAACTTAAAATTCTTAAGGAATCTAAGGAATCAGTAAGAACTTAAAATTTATTTAACATCTCTTAAAGGGGGCAAGTTGCAGTAGTCTAGGATGTGAGGCACAAGAGGTCTCTGAGTCCTAGTATGAGATCTGAACCTGTTATAATTGTTTTTTTGTGGAAGCAAAATTGGGATAATGCTAACCAAACAAATATAATAAACATAGTTAAGAATATCAGTAAGATGATTAAAATTGTAAAAATTTACTACTGATCAGGGCTTAGTACAGGAAACAGAAACTAGGTATTTAAAGCAGAAAGACATTTAATACAGAGAATTGGATGCTTATGAATTATTGGGTTAATAGCGAGTCTGCGGAGTTAAAGGAACTACTATAGATGCAGCAGAGGGGCCTGAAAGCTCCTGCTGTTCCCTTTCATACCTCTGCTAAAATTTTGCTTTGAAATACCTGGTGACTAAACACTGGAAGAATCAGTGTGGCTCTCTTAACGGTCTCTAAAATCTCATGTCTCAAGACCTTACTTACTAGCTGAAACAGTAATAGAAGATAGCTTTCCTCTTTCTTCTGTCTTTCACATCTCTTGGAAATTCATTTAACTGGTTGCAAGGGAATCTATGAGAGGGTAGTTTTAGGCTTTTCAACCTTCCCAAAGTATTACAAGGAATAAAGGAGAATAGAGAATTAAAAGAAAATTAGTCTTGTTAAGATGGACATATTGATGATCATATCAACAGACTGGGAAAAATCCAGACATCTTCTGACAACCTTAAGGATAAAAGATAGATGACCAAAAGTAACACTTATTTTAGATGGATGTGATAAAAACATACTTGATAGAATGACCATGATATCCAAATCAGGATGAAGTGGAGGATGTAGGGTTCCAGTGACTGAATCTTTGGTGATTAAGAGCTTCAATTAACAAAATAGACGTGAAACTTCTTATTCATTGGAATAAAACATAAAAAATCATGAGATTCCTGCACTTATTCTAAAGATTTTCATAATTTCTTGATGTTTCTAAGAATCTCTTGCATGTGGCCTTTAACTCTTTAACTTTTTTGTTTTTTTATCATGGCCATCTGCAGTGCCCTAATTTTCATAAAAATATCAAACATCTGTACGGAACAGAATTTTCTGTGACCCTGGGAAACTGGAAGCAGAGATGTAGGCATAGGTGGCACTGAGTGGTTTCTCTTTCCAGATTAGGATCTGGCCTCGATCATGCTAAATCAGGTTCAGGAACTAAGAGAACCTGATGTTTGAAAATATTCTTTAAAGGGAAAGCATAATGATAGTGTGGCAAGAATTAGGTTTTTTTTTTTTTTTTTTTTACATTTTGGCACAACTCCACAACTCCACTTGTACATCCCATTAGGAAAGCAAGGAGCTAGCTGTGGTCTGAATGTTTGTGCTCCCCTAAAATTCATGTGTTGAAACTTAATCTCCAGTGTGATAGTATTAAGAGGTGAGGCCTTTGGGACGTGACTAGTGCCCTTTTAAGAGAGGCCTAAGGGAGCTTGTTTGCCCCTTCCACCATGTGAGGATACATAGAAGGTGCTATCTATCAGGAAGGAGCCCTCACCAGGCACTGAATTTACTAGTGCCTTGTTCTTGGAGTTCGCAGCCTCCAGAACTGTGGGCAATAAATTTCTGTTGTTTATAAATTACCAGTGTAAGGTATTTTGTTATAATTGCCCCAATGGACTAAGACAAGACTAGAGAAAAGGCTGTATCTTTTCCTGCTCTGTGTTGAAGTACAAATGTATGTATGTGTTCCTGCTAATATCTCAAATACACTATCATAACCTGTAAGTTTTTTCTTTTATATTAGTATTTATCCCCTTTCTACGCCAAGATTCTGCAATTTAGTCACAAAGAAAAATTCCTAATAGTTAATTAGAGCAAAAACTGATTATTCATTCTTCATTTTCAGGTTGTTGCAAGACATGAAGATTTACTGGCACAAGCAACTGGTATTGAGTCTTTGGAAGGTATATTTCTATTAACTTTTACCGATTATATAGAGATAGACTGGGGATTGGCAAGCTTTTTAAGGGTCGGATAGTAAATATTTTAGATTTTGCCAGTCATACAGCCTCTGTTGCAATTACTAAACTCTGCTGTTATAGAGTGAAAGTAGCCAGATAAAATGTAAATGAATGTGTGTGACTATGTTTCAGTAAAACTTTGGTGAAACTTTGCTGTGCCTCAGTTTTCTATCTATAAAACAGAGGTATTTAATACTTAGTAACATAGCATAATTCTGAGAAATAAGTTAGCAAAACGCTTAGAATGATACCTCCATATATTTAGTGCTCCTATAAGTGTTAGTTAATTAAAATAACAAAAACATCAACACCGGAGTGGGCAGTAGTTGAAGTAGGCTTAAATTCTTTTCTTCTTTTGCCTTTTTTGGAGTCTTTCTTTGTAACTCTTTTTAATGAAAGTAAAGTAGAATAATACATTGGATTTTCATTTTTATTAATCCTCTTATTTTTGTTGGGCTAAATCTTTTATGAGTTTTTCATTCTCTTTTGATTAAATTGAACTACATGTCATAAATATGAAATGTTACTGTTGTGTTTTACATTATTACTTGTATTGTGATTACTAATATTAATCATTGTGCATCAAAAGAAAGCTAAGTGATTTTTCCCTCTGTTGATCGTATTCTTAAGGAGGGGAGGAGATTGTTTTCTGTGATGCAGTATTCTTTAATGCTTCCCCAAGTTTCTCATGCATTCAGGAATATTAACTTATTCTTAGTATATATAATGTTTCTAAGACCTCTTGCTGAGGAACTTAGTATTTTTGGAAGTAATAGTTTGTTATTTCAAAGTCTGGTATATATATCCAGCTAAGTTCTTGGGAAAATTAAAAGGCTGTGAGTATTGAGCTATAATAATAGTCTCTTTCCTCATGGAATTTTGAGGAATTTTTGTTAAGCCTATTTTATTAAAAAGAGATATCCCCATTCATTTGTTCACACAATCAAATAGTAATTGAGAACTTATTAGGTACCAGGCATGTGTGAACAATAGACAAAGTCACTGTGGTTTTGGAATTTATGTTCTAGGTAAGGAGATGGGCAAAAAAAAAAAGTACAAATAGAAAACTTCAGATATTTTTAAGTCCTACAAAGAAAACAAAACAGGTGATGGGGGTGGAAGAAGGGGAGTCCTTAAATATCTAGGATGGTCAGGAAAGGCCTTTTTGGGAAGATGACGTTTGAGCTGACATCTAAATGATGAGAGGGAGCCATCATGTAAAGATCTGGGGAGAAGAGTGTTGTAAGCTTAAGGAACAATAAATGAGAAAGCAGGAATTACCTTGGCATGTTTGAGGGGCAGAAAGAAGGCCAGAATGGCTGGTGTTCAGTGAATGAGGGAGAATCTTAGATGAGGTTGGAAAGGAGTTTTGATTTCATTCTAAATAAAATGGTAAGCCATTAGAGGGTTTTAATCAGGGTATTTATGTGATGAGATTAATACTCTAAATAGTTTACTCTGGTAGTTCTATAGAAAGGCAAGAATGGAATCAGGGTTACTGGTTTGGAAGCCATTAGAATAGTGGAATTTGATGGTGCCTTGGATTAGAGTGGTGGTGGATGGAGTAAAATGGAGGCCAAGCTGATAGGATTTGTTGATGGGAGATGAAAGAGCTGACTTAAGACACCACAAGTGATTCCTAGGATTTTGGTCCGAAAAATTGGATAGATGATGGTAGGAGTAACTGAGATGGGATAGAATAGAGGGGATTATGAGTTTTGATGGGTTGAGGGTGGGCAGAAGTTATAGCGGGCATCTTAAATTTCACATAACAGTGCTCAAGGAGAGAGAGAGGGATGGAGAAAGAGAACAAGACCATAGATACGTAGATTAAAAATTTTTTTTCTATATAGACACGTGTGTATATAAAATCAGTATGTTATTGAACAGATAGTATTTAAAACATTGGTATTGAATGAAATCTTGAATAACTGTAGATGGAGAAGAGAAGATGGTTGAAGATCAAGTCTTGGGGGTACTCCAGCATGTAGAGACCTAACAGAAGAAAAATAGGAGTAGTTAATGAGATAGAAGGAAACCCAGGGAATGTGATGATTTGGAAGCCTAGACAAAAATGTTTCAGGGAGGGGAGTGGTCAACTGTCATGAATTTCTAAAGAGTTCAAACAAGATAAAGACAACTGACAATAGAGTTTGACAACTTGGAGATTTCTGTTGACCTTGATAAGATGTGTTTTGGTGGAGTATTGGTGAAGACCTATTAAGAGTGGGTTGTGGAGAGAATAAGATGTAAGGGAATGGTATAACAAATAAAGGCAGTTATTCTTGAAGGTGTATGATGAACGACCTGTAAAATCAGCAGAAAAGTGGGAATCTTTGGGTCCAGAGAGGACTCTATTGGACTGAGCCATATTAATGCATACTTATATGCTGACAGGAATACTTACTAATTCCAATGTTACTTTAATATATGACAACATGTCTATTCTTAAATTTATTTAGAATATTATGTTTTCAATACTACAACTATGCCAGTTGAAGATGGAAACTGAGTTTTAAAGAATGGAATTCAAAATAATTAAATATCTGCATTAATTGAAAACCTAAATAATAAAATTTAAGGCCTATCTTCCTGAAAATGTTTTTACAATTTTGTACAAATTTCTTCTTCATGTAAACCTAGAGAGTATAGGCAATAATATATTCGCTGTCCATGATTATTATTTATATAGCACATAATTCGTTAATTCAACAAATATTTTTTGGCTACTTGCTCTGGGAAGGATTCCAAGTTAGACTGTGATCATATGGTAGTGAATGAACAGATACTTTCCTTAAGTATTAGGAATTTATGTGGAAACTTATAGTCCAGCGGGGGGAGTAAAACATTAGACAGATATACAGGTGAATATGTAATTACCTAATACAATTAGTGCCACCAAGTAAAAGGATAATATGCTGTAGAAGAAAATAACAAGAGAATCTAAATTAGTTGGGGGATTTGTTAGTAATTGTTTCTGTTAAGCTGTCTTGAAGTAATAGTAGGAGTTTATCCAGTAGGAGCATGGGAGTGGGGATGAATGTTGAACAGAGTGTACCAGGCAGAGAGTACACCATTTTCACTTTGTGCCAGGGCTTAGAGGCCAATATGGACTATAGTTTTAATACAGGAGTGACAGGAGCAAAAGGGAGACAATGAAAGATCACTCAGGCTTTTTTTTGTAATTGTGGTAAAATACACATAACATAATATTTACCATTTTTACCATTTTACAGTATAAAATTCAGTGGCATTAAGTAGGCTTACAATGTTATGCAACCACCCCCACTATCTAGTTCCAGAACTTTTTCATTACCCTAAATGGAAATCCCATATCCATTAAGCAATCATTCTTCATTCCCTTTTAGGCTTCTTTGATGGGGCAAGGGTTGGAGCGTGAGACTAGTTATAGGCTTTTATAACAGCTCACAGAAAAGATATTGGTTGCTTGAAATAGGATGATGACGGAAAAAGTTGAAATTATATATATATTTTTTAATTTAACTTTTTACTCAATTTGACTCCTTATAAATTTGTAAAGCCAATGTAAGCTGTTATGTTTTCCTAGGTGTTCTTCAGATGATGCAGACAAGAATTGGAGCTTTACAGGGAGCTGTTGATAGGTACTGTTCTTCATTTTGTAAATACATGGAATGGAAATATTTATATTCATTGATGTTTTGAAAATGATTTTATTTTCCTCTCTTTTTTTTCCTTTAGGATGAAAGCAAAAATTATTGAGCCATACAATAAAATCATAGCCCGTACTGCACAACTAGCAAGACTTCAGGTAGGTTCTTACTTTTATTTCTTTATACTTTATTATTCATGTTGTTTTTATCAGTGGGCAAATTTCAGGGGTATGAATTTGGAAGAAATAAGAGAATACAAATAGAACAGAGGGCAGAAGTTGGAAGAGTTTGGAGAGCTCAGAAGAAGACAGAAAGACAAGGGAAAGTTTGGAACTTCTTAGAAATTGGTTAAGTGGTTGTGACCAAAATGCTGATAGAAATATAGACAGTAAAGGCCATGCTGATTAGGTCTCAGTTGGAAATGAGGAACTTACTAGGAACTGAAGCGAAGGTCACCCTT
>CAUYRT010030441.1:0-30375 GCA_963574885.1 Lepilemur ruficaudatus
CATTCTCACTGGAGATAAGTGATATCTCATTGTGGTTTTGATTTGCATTTCCCTGATGATTAGAGATGTTGAGCATTTTTTCATATGTTTGTTGGCCATTATTCTGTCTTCTTATGAAAAGTTTCTGTTCATGCCCTTTGCTCACTTTTTGATAGGGTTGTTTGATTTTTTCTTGCTGATTTTCCTAGGTTCTAAATAGATTCTAGTTATCAGCGCCTTATCAGATGTGTAGCATGCGAAAATTTTCTCCCATTCTGCAGGTTGTCTGTTTGCTCTTGTGACAGTTTCTTTGGCTGTGCAGAAGCTTTTCAGTTTGATCAGGTCCCATTTATTTATTTTTGTTGTTGGTGTGATTGCCTTTGGAGCCTTCTTCATAAATTCTTTGCCTAGGCCAATGTCTAGAAGAGTCTTTCCAACGTTTTCCTCTAGAATTCTAATAGTTTCATACCTTAGGTTTAAGTTTGTTACCCAGCGTGAGTTGATTTTTGTGAGAGGTGAAAGGTGTGGATCCTGCTTCAGTCTTCTACATGTGGCTATCCAGTTTTCCCAGCACCATTTATTGAATAAGGATTATTTTCCCCATTGTATGCTTTTGTCTGCTTTGTTGAAGATTAGATGGCTATATGAAGATGGTTTTATGTGTCTCTTTCTAATTCTCCAGTTGCTTCCCCACTTTTCATACTTCTAAGTCTTCCCGCCACACCAGCAGTTTTTAGGACATTTCTCTCTGTTCTTTAACATAAACTCAACATTCTGTTTAGGCAGACTTAGGACTGTCCTTGTCACAAGTGGAATAAAATCATTTTTGCCTAAATACCTTTTCCTTTTACCATTAGCCAGAAATGCCCTCCATGAATACAACTCTTTTCTTTCAGACTGTGCAAGTCTTGCTTTTCCCACAAGAGTGCTCCATTCCAAGAACTTCTCTCCATTTTATGAATTTCTATTCTGTGTGATGCTTACACCACCACACAAAAGAAAATTGGCTCTGTTCTTTCTTATATTTGTGCTTGTTTTGCTGCTTGTGGATCCTCCAAATCAATCAAAGCCATCTCCTTGAGAACTAGATGAGTGATAGCTACTTCTCTTGTGTTTTTCTCTATGGCCTAATGATATATTAAGACCTTAGCAAATTCCTAATAAATTTCTGAAGTGTAAGTACTAATAAAACCTTTATCAAAGCTTTAGCCATTCATCTTATAAGTTTCATGAATCTTTTGGCATATCTTCAATTTATTTTATTGATGTTTATTCAAAATGTTTATTATTTATATATCTCTCTCTATTAAGTATATTAAACATATATACACTTAAAAATTTCCTTAAATTTTTCATGGAAAAATACAAATAAGTTATAAGAAATATAATAAGGTAAGACACTGAAAGGAAGTAGGTTGAAATATAGGGCAACAAATGACAAAGTTTCATCAGAGTCAGGAGCAAATAAAATCTAGCCTCATCTCACAAAAGGCACCTAACTGGAGCTTTTGATAATTTCTAAGAGACAGAAATAAACAAGATGTCAGGAAGCATAGTATCATGCTGATATTGTATCCCTCAGTCACATGCTGACCATAGTAAATATACCATATTTTCTGAACCTAAGAGGATTTAGCCTATGCACTAGAATCTTGGGTTACATAGAATAAGACATGTCAGAGAAGCATACCTAAAGCATTAATGGTATGTATTTCTCACATACATTTTTGTGCCCAGAATTTCTTTTTTCTTCTCTGGAAGTCAGTATTTCTTGGGAGAAATTGCTTTTGGTGTTTATGATATGCTGCCTCCAGAATGAACATGGGATGGAGGCTTCATCCTGTTGTTTCATTCCTTTGGCTACATTGATTGCTCTATAGATAGACATGTGACTGTATCAGGGCCCATCAAAGCATGTAGGGGCAAATTAATATGGATTCTAGAAAGAAAAGGCCTTAATCTTTCCCAGATTAAAGATATTAAAGACAATGTAAGCCTGAGGATGTGGAAGCTATGTTTATAATCACATAGAGAGACCCTGCCTGAGAGTAAAGACAACATGTAAAACACAGCATTACCAAGAAATGTGCATTTTGTGAATTCTGATGATACTGTCTGAGTTCCTGCCGCCAGCTCCTAACTTCAGACTCTTCAGTTACTTAAAACAGTAAATTTTATTTTCTATTTGACTAGTTTAAACTGGATTTCTAGAATTTTGAAAGAAAAGAATCATGGCTAATGCAGTTATCATGTGATACCGTGCAAAGCAAAGTATTTGTATTTGTGGGATAGCAGAGCAAAATCAGAAAGATTTTTCAGAATTTCTCTTTCTCCTACTCACTCCCAAACTGGGTCGGGATAAAAAATCCATACTTTATGATTACTTGCAAAAAGTATAAAAGAATTACTCAGAGTCTGGGTTTCACAGAAAAAGATAATTCCAGCTAACACTTGACAGTAACAGCTGTACTTGAATAAGGATCACGTAAGTACTGTCTAAGTTTTCTAAATACTAACTCCAATAACTCATAACGGCAGCAATTTGTCATCCAACCTTCTTTCCAAGCATCAGTATTAAGAAGCTATCTTTGATAAATTCTTCAGCACATGTCCACTTGCTGAAGATAGCATTTTTGTTATTTTTTTTCAAGCAGATTGATGACAGACATAAGAACAAATGTCACTCACGTGGAAGGAGAGAGATGCTGAGCAGAGAAAGTCAGTTCGTCTGTCACTGAGGAGCAGCAGTGATACTGACCTTGTTTGGCATAGACTATCATCCTATTATAGGCTTCAAAATAAATATTAGAATCTGTGTCATAATCCAATACTGAATAAAAAGTGTATCAAAAAGAAAGGGGAGAAAAAGATGTCAACTAGATCCATCAGAGTGTTCTCAAATAGAATAATAACAATAACAACAAAAGCCCAGCCTACGGAGATTTCCTGAGGATGGGCTCTGGAGATAAATTATGCAGAGATACTGAGAATACTAAATTTTTAAATTTAAATTTAATCTATTTTTATTTCAAAATATTAAGGGCGTAAAACGTTTTTGTTACATAAATACCTTTTATAGTGCAGTTGCCTTAAATAGAAAACTAGTAATCTTAAAATTCAACATATTCCCTTTACCTGTGATGCAACTACATGCTCATAACTAAAGATTAAGTGGGTAACTAAAAGAGGTACGTGATTAACTGAATTAACTGACGGTGATGTTGTGGTTAATGCATTTCTTTTACCTGCACTGGCATGGTTGGAATTTCAATCCGAGGCTATGTCCAAATAAGTATAAAGATGTAGGGTCTATAACCATAAAACTTTCCAAAAGATAAAAACAGAAGGAATGAATGGCGAATGAGAGGGACATTCGAGAAAATATGATGTATATAAAAGCCCTAGTGTTGGCCCTAGTATCTCTAGAGGACCAAGTATAAAAGTCTGAATTATATTAAAATTTAGCTATTATTATTTGTTGAGATCCTTCTGTGGACCAAATCTTTTAAAAATATATGATCTCTGTTTCCAACCAAGGAGTAATAGAAACCAGATTTCTTCTCCCAGTAAAATATCCAAATAATTAACAAAATATATGAAACAACAGTTTGGAAGAAACTGGACAATGGGAAATGAAGGGTGATGATTCCTCAGAGGCAAGAAACAAAGGGGAGCCACATGGCTGTGTTTGAAAGAATATTGCAGTGCTGGCTGATGTTTTCTCTGGAGAAATGATTATTGATCTCATTGTTCCAAGTAAAGGCAATAGTTTTAACTGTTGATTTCTTATAGCCAAAGAATCCAAAGGAAGTAAGGATTGTGAATAATGGTGCTGACTTTTAAGCAATTTGTGTTGAAATTTCAAATTTGTAATTCATCAAAACATCAATTTAGAAACTCTTATCAAAAACTTGGTTCTACTTTATTTTATACAATATTTCCTCTCTTCCTAGCAGTCCCTTATTTGTGACCAGTTCATCAAAGACAAAAAAATCATGGCTGTTGAAATCAGATCAAGTAGTTTGCTTAGGCTCACACAGTGGTGGAGCTAGGACTTGCCTTTAGGCCTTAAGGGAAATAAATACCAATAGGCTTATACGTTTTATTTCTTAGTTAAAGCATCTTCATTTTAAGAAAGAGTTTCTAGGAAAAAAATGCCTTCAACTAAAAGAGTAATAATAACAGGGATTTTAGGCACAGGAAAACAGACAGTGGATATATTTTATAGCTGGCAAAGTTTTTGATGTCCATTTGATGCCCATCACACCTGCATATATATGACACATTTATACTCTTCTCTAACTTATTTATGCAAACAAAGGAACTTACAACTCAAAGGAGTTTCTTTTTCCTCATGTTGCATAGAGGTAGTATTGATAGAGTTAATAGATTGTGTCATTCTTTTTTAACCAATATATTCCTATTACCAACCAATATATTCCTCTATACACTGTCATAATGTCGTGCAATGGAAAATGTTGACAACATTTGCTTTATTTAAGAAAACATTGGATTGATATTGGATATCTATCATCTCTGCATTCATTTTCTTCAATATAGTTATAATTTCTTTCTTATAATTGTGTAGCAATAGCTAATCGACAAAGAATCAGATTGCTATCCATTATATGCTTTTATCACAGCTACCTTTTCAGCGTACCTTTCTTTTTCGTAATGAGTGGGCATTTTGTGAGATATATCCATTATGTTGAGCACATGCCCCCTTGTGGGTTCATGACATAATATTTTGTAAAACTAGAAATTTTTAAATGCTAAGTACTATAAAGTTGCTGATTTTCTCACTTTAGTTTTGACATTTAAACAATAGTGAGATCTAGTCCGTCTAGAAATATTTGAAGATCTGGTAACTCAGTGACCATGGAAGATCTCTCTATCACTGCTAATGCAAGGTCATGAGAAAATAATTATAACAATTGTTTTGCCTCCATTCTTGGTCACTAACTCTAGAACCACCAAGAAGAGGGCACAGTAATAGAGGACGGCGGGAAACAGATGCAGAGTGATTGAATTCTGAGAAGACCAGGCAGTTCGTTACTTTGTATATTCATTCTTGGTTTGTTCTTTTTTTATTATTTGTTTGTTTTCATGTAAATACCTTTCATTCTTTCATTTAAAAAATGTAATGAGCACTTATTGTATATTAATAAGCTAGAACATTTGAGTTTTCTAAGTTTCTAAGTTATTGCCTGTAGCAGGTGTAGAGAGTTAGAAACAGATCTTCTTATTAAGCCTTATATGTCAACATGTTGCTTCAAATTCAAGAAGGGCCAACTCAGATGATCCTTTTGTGAAAACCAAAGGCTTAATGTGTTAGAGACAAGAACATAAAGTACTTTCGAACTCTTTCCCTAGACAGTGGCGCAATTTTTTTCCCTGATACTCTTTTCCATGACACCTTATAACTCAAGCCCTTAGTTTATCCATTTCTCCAGTTCCAGCTTCAAATATGTATTTGAAAGCAGTATTTTTTGCTCATAACAGAAAGCAGAATTTTTTGCTCATAACAGAAAATCTTATGGATTTTTTTTTCCTTTGGACTTTGCTGAAGTTTTGTAAGCAGGATCAAGGGATTGGTATAAATAGGCAGACTCTTGAGTATACAGAAGGGATAACTAGCTTACTGGAAAGAGAATGAAGTGTAAGAACAGAGATGAAGGGGAATATAAGAAGACAGAAATGGAGTAACAAAAGAATTACTGATTTGATTTATTTTTGCATGTTGTGTTTTCCACAGAAAAACTGAATGCATTGAATAAAATGACAGGCTCTTGTATACATCCTATAATACTTTCAATGCAGTTTGAGGGTAAAGAATAGAAACAAATATTTGAAATTTATAAAAACATAAAATAAAACACGTAACCAACATTAAAAAAATAATATAAGGCAATATGCCAAATTTCAAGCACTTAATTATAAATAATATAACCTAACAGGCCAAGATTTGCCCGTACTGTTTCCATATGGCATCTGCATAGGTTTGCTAGGGCTGCCATAACAAAGTACCGTAGACGGGGTGGCTTAGACAACAGAAATTTGTTTTCGCACAATTCTGGAGGCTAGAATCCTGAGATCAAGGTTTGGCAGCATGGGTTTCTTCTGAGGAAAACAAAAGAAGGATATGTTTCAGGCCTCTCTCCTTGGCTTGTAGATGGCCATGGTCCCCCTGTGTCTTCACATCATCTCCCCTCCATGCTTGTGTCTGTGTCCACATTTCCTCCCTTTATAAGGACTCCAGTCATACGGATTAAGGCCCACCCTGATAACCGCATTTTAACTTAATTACCTCTTTAAAGACTATCTGCAAATATGGTCACATTCTGAGATAGGTTAGGACTTCAACATCTGAATTATGGGGGGACGCTTTCAGCCCATAACAGCATCTAAAGCATTGTTAGTCAAAGATCACTTACTGAAGAACTGTATTTCTTTTTGGAAGCAGAGCACTGTTAGATGCTAAGTGCAGTAAAAGTACCTATAGATTAAGTCTCTGATCTTGGTGAAATTATGAAAAATATACAGATACTCAGGAAAGATATGGCATTTCTAAATAGGATTAGCTCTACAGATCTACATAGGCACTTGGCTGTTTCACATGGCAGAGAAAAAGAGTGTCCATGCCTGAGGTTTACACAACAAAAATAATTCTAGGAACAGAACAATTCCTATTTTGCAAACGCAAAACTGAGAAACAAATACACTGAGAGATATAAAATGCCATAACAGTGAGTTACAGGCACAGTGGAAAAGTAAACAATATTTTCTGATACCCAGTTGAACCTTCTGTAACTGGAACTATTGTCACTTGGAGAAGATAGTTTTATTAGACTGCAGCATATGTAGACAAGTGCATTGAGATAAGTTATAATACTTACAAATGGAACATAATAGAGGTTTCACATGTTGCAGACCAATAACATATGGCTCCGTTCAGAGAGACAGTAAATAATACACTGCTAGTGATGAATTCAACCTGGTCAGAACAGAAACTAGCTGCAAACAACCACATAAACAGTAACAGCCGGTTCCTTTGCAGGCACTTTCTTTTCATAATTTATCTCTCTTGAACAAGATGTGTGTGTTGGGTAGTAGCGGGGAGGCAGCTCTTCCCCGGTATAATGAACAATATGTTATCTCACTTTTCTCTTTTTACAATTTAAATTTTTAAGGGAAAATCAATGGCTAAACTTGCCATTGCAAATTGAATCACGTATTTTTCAGGGAAAATGAGTCATAGACCACCAAATGGGGCAGAATATAGAGAGGCCAGAAAAATGGCCACAAAATTCAAAATGTATAATGGCAGCTACTAACAGAAAGGCGCTGTGAGTGCTGCCCTGAGTGAGTATGACCTTTATAAGATAGGAATAGGCACACGTGTTGTTTCTTCCACTTTAAACTATTAAGATGCTTTTCTGGCTCTGTAGGTTTTGGTATACAGAATAAAATTTTGTTGTGAAATCTGAAAACACAATATTTAACATTGAAATATAAATAGTATAGGCCCTGAATAATGCTTCATAATTTCAATCTCATTTTTATCAATAAATGTTTGTCAATGAAAATTGCCATTTTAATTTTATTAGGATTTTGCACCGGATTTGTCCGTATGAGGAAATGGACCCTAAGAAGTTAACAATGTTGCCCCAGATCACGTGGAAATCCAGTACATCTACTCTGAAAGTCACATTCTAAATTTCAGGGTATTTCTAAAATATATTTATTTATTTATTTTAATTTCAGAATATTACAGTGGTACAAACACTTTGGTTACATATATTGCCTTTGCACTGCCTGAGTCAGAGCTACAAGCATGCCCATCCCCCGACAGTGCACACCGCACACATTAGGTGTTAATTTACCTGTACCCTCCACCCCACTGCCACCTACCTGACATCCTATGGATGCTACTTACATGTGTGCACATACCTTTTGATCAATTCGTACCAATTTAGTGGTGAGTATATGTGGCGCTTGTTTTTCCATTCTTGTGATACTTCACTTAGAAAAATAGGCTCCAGCTCCATCCAGGATAAAACAAGAGGTATTAATTCACCATTGTTATTTATGGCTGAATATAGTCCACGGCATACGTATCCCACATTTTATTAATCCACTCATGTATTGATGAGCACTTGGGTTGTTTCCACATGTTTGCAATTGTGAATTGTGCTGCTATAAACATTCAAGTGCAGATGTCTTTATTATAGAGTGTCTTTTCTTCCTTTGGTAAATACCCATTAGTGGGATTGCTGGATCAAATGGTAGTTCTACTTTTAGTTCTTTGAGGTATCTCCATATTATTTTCCATAGAGTTTGTACTAATTTGCAGTCCCAGCAGCAGTGTATGAGTGTTCCTATCTCTCCTTGTCTGTGCCAACATTTGTTGTTTTGGGACTTTTTGAGAAAAGCCAATCTCAGTGGAGTTAAGTGGTATCTCACTGTGGTTTTGATTTGCATTTCCCTGATGATTAGAAATGTTGAGTAATTTTGGGGGGGTACAAATGTTTTGATAACATGCATGGATTGCTTTTGCACTGTTTGCATCAAAGTTATAAGTGTATCTGTCACCCATATAGTGTACATTGTACCTGTTAGGTATGATTTCACCCATTCCCTGCTCCCCCCTTCCCACTTGCATGATTTCTATTTAGTTTTACTTCCATCTGTGCACATCAGTGCTGATCTGTTAGCTCCAATTTAATAGTGAGTACACGTGGTGTTTGTTTTTCTATTCTTGCGATACTTTGCTTAGGAGACACGTTCTTAATCACCTCTTTCTCTATTCTTGTAAAGTATATCATGGGTTTTTTGACAAAGACAGCCATAAGAACACACTTTGAGTTAACTTTTGGTAAGTGTCTACTTCTTTAAGCTGCTAATTTTTTTTTTAAAAGCCTCACCATGATTAATTACTTAAATGCTACTTAATGATCTCAAGGTGGTGTGATAATTATTATAGCATTCCTATTAGACAACATGCTTTTTTGCTTTCTGTCTGTTTAGCAAATATTCATGCTTATAAACAAAGTAAAATCCAAAAGCTCGTTGGTAATATCCAATAGGAAATCATCTGATCTATTTCACTTTAACACGGTTCTGCTTCACTACATGTAATATGGCTATTTTCCAAATATCTTTGACTTTATCTTCTTATTTATGATGCCATCATCTATACTCATATTATTTAATGATCCTCAAAAACACCACTAGGTACAGAGCCATCTAAAAAAATATTTCCTTTATTTTGTCTTTAAATCTCCTGGAACTAAAAGGAAAACAACTAGTTTATAGGATCACAGATTAATATGAAAGGAAATTAGGATGTCAGTAGAGATTTCCTGGTACTGAGATGCACAATTTCTCTCACGAGTTCTCAGAAAGTGGACACACTGATTATAGCAGACAAGGGCCTCAATAACTTTTCTGATAAAAATATAATAGGAGGTGTCATATGGCCTTCTTATAATGTTCGTCAGTGAAGATTGGTGTGATAATCCCAAAGCAACATTTGGTAGAGGTAGTTTTCAGAGGTGCCCAAATAAGGCAGTCAAAAGGAAAAGTACTAATTTGTTCTGAAAAGAAAATTTAAAATAGCTAAAGAAATGAATGAATTTCCTTCAGGTAATCCTTTGTGAATATTATTTCTCCACATGAATTTATGATAAGATTTAAACACCAGAGAAGTCAAAATTATATTCTCTGGCCAGACCCTGGAGTATGAAATATATTGCTAAAAGTGGATCCCCAAGTCACAAAGCTAAGATAATAGGATATTAAAAGGAACCAGCAGCTGAATCCAAGGCAACAGATAGCAAAGTGAGATGTAATTCTCACTTCTGAACCATGATTAACCATGAACTATTCAGAATATTCCCCAAAGTAACTCCCTCCCTGTGGAACTGAAAGGATTGAGAAAGGATTTTGCTGTGGGTTCTTAGGAAAAGGCTGTGATGTGTTCTACATCCTCATCACCATTTGGTACTGTAAATCTTCTTAATTTGGGCCATTTTACTGAATGTGTAGTAATATATCAATGTGCATTTGTCTTTAAATTTACATGAAGTGAAAAATCACTCATTGTAGTATACAATGAGTGTATGACTTTTGACAAATGCATAGTCACCACCGTAATCAAGACAGAATAATTTTGTCATTCTATGAAATTCGCTCATGCTACTATCCTGTACTCAGTCAGGCTCCCCTTCCCCGCTCCCTGGCAAACACCAATCTATCCTTTACCCTTGAGTTTTACCATTTCCAGAATGTCATATAAATGAAATCACATGGTAAATAGTCTTATGCTTTTAATTTATTTTATTTAGTAAAATTATTTGAGATTCAACCATGTCTCATATATATGAATAATTTTATTAGCAAATACTATTGCATTTATTGGCAAATGAGTGTACCACAATTTGTTTACTCATTCACTGCTTGAAGGATATTTGGGCTGTTTCTAATTTTTAGCAATTGTGAATAAAGCCAATATAATTATTTGCATACAGGTTGTCTGTTTAAATATTAAATTTTTATCCAGGAGTGAGATTCCTAGATGGCATGGAATATGTAGGTTTAGTTTTGTGAAAAACTGACAAACTGCTTTCCAAGCTATCGTACCATTTAACATTCCCACCAGTAATGTAGGAGGATTCCACTTGTTTTGTATCTTAAAAGCACTAATCTATTTTTTTTTAATTTTAGCCATTCATATATATGTATTTCATTCTGGATTTGCATTGCATTTCCCTAGTGATGAATAATGTTCACCATCTTTTGATGCGCCATCTGAATATCTTCTTTAATAAACTATCTGTTCAAATCTTTTGCTGTTTTCTTAAATGGGTTGCGTTTTTACTGAGTTTGAGGGTTCTTTGTATATTCTGGATACAAGTTCACTGTCTGATACATGGTTTACAAATGATTTCTCCCCTTACATGATGAGCATTTTTAGTTAATTAATGGTGTCTTTTCCAAAGCTAAAGTTTTCTTTTATTTTGATGAAATCCAATTTATCAGTATCTCTTTGTATAGTTTGTGGTTTGAGGATTATATTTTAAAACTTTCAACACCACCTGGAGTCACAGGGATTTTCTCCTCTGTTTTTTCTAGAATATTTATAGTTATATCATCCACATTTAGGTCAACAATAAACATTGAGTTAATTTATGTATAAGGTGTGAGATATAGGTCAGAGTGGACAACCTTACCTTAACCTTCAGCTTAGTAGGAAAACATTTAGTCTTCCATCATTATATATGATGTCAAATGCGGTTTTTTCATAAATGTCTTTTTCAGGTTGAGAAAGTTCTCAATCTGTAGTTTTCTGAAATAAAAATTTATCTTTAATGAATGTTTATTTTTTAAATGATTTTTCTGCATATAAAGATACTCATATATCTTTGTTGTTAATGTAGTAAATTGCATTGTTTAATTTGTTTTCAGTTGTACAACCAGCCTTTCAATTCTAGGATAAACTATACTTGGTCATGGTGTGTTATCATTTTTACATATTGCTAAGTTGATTTACTAAAAATTTGCTAGAAGATTTTTGTGTATAAGTTCATGGGAAGTATTTTGTTTTCCTTTTGATATATTTAGTTCTGATATTAGGGTAATGATTGCTGCATAAAATGAATTGGGGAGTTTCCCTACTCCTCCATTTTCAGAAAAAAAAATTGTGTAGGCTTGATATTATTTTTTGTTAATAGATGTATGATCCTGAGGTTTTCTGTGTGAATGATTTTTTAATTACAAATTCAACTTCTTTTAGCTGAATATATTCAATATTCATATTTGCTATTTTTTCTCAATTAGTTTGCAAATTACTGTCTTTCAATGAAATTTTCCTTTTAATCTAAACTATTTAGTTAATTGACAGGTAGTTTTTTCTTAATATTTGGTTGCTCGCCACTCATTCTTTCTTGGAACTGTAATAATACCCCCTCTTTCACTCTTGATATTGGCAACTTGTGTCATGTCTCTTTTCATTCTTTATCAGTCTGGTTAAATATTATCCATATTGGTGATGTTTTAAAGAACTAGGTTTTGATTTCATTCATTTTTCTTATACTTGAGCATAGTTATAATGGCCAGCTGTTTTTAAATTTCTGTCTAATAATTCCATTATCTCTATTCTTTTTAGGTTTTTTTCTATTGACTAATTTTCTCCTAGTTTATTTACAGATTCCTGTTTCTTTGAATAATTAGTAAACTTTTATTGGATATTAGGTATTATGTTTTTATATTGTTCAGTGTCTAGGTTTTGTTTTGTTCCTTTAAAGACTATTGGACTTTTTGTTTTTGTTTTTTTTTAATAGGCAGCTGTATCACTTGCAAATCATTTTGGTCCATTGAACCCTGTTTTTAAGTGTTAAAGAATAAGTCAGGAAGAGTCTTTATTCTGGCTTTTCTTCAGCCCTGCAACTAAAGCACAAGCCCTCTGGAGTCTTCATCAGTACCTGATGATCAGATTCTAGCTGATCAGAGATCAGTGTGTCTTCACTTTGAGCTCTAGAAATTGTTCATCTTACATATCCCTCAGTTGTTCTTTCCTCAGCTTTATGGTATTTCTCCTCATGCGTGTACAGCCTAGTGCTCAATAAAGACAAGAAACACATATAAATTTCTCTAGTTTTTTTTTTTTTGTATGTGGGTTACTTCTTCTTAAAACTCTGCACCACTAACTACTTCCATCTCCTTTCCTGGCTGAATTCCAATCTCTTTTTTCTCAATTCAGCAAGAGCATCGGTTTCCACCTCCTTGAGCTTGGAGTCTGATAATTGCCCCAGATAGAAAGCCATGGAGATCAATTGTGGGTCTCACCTTGTTTTCTTCTCTTTCATCAGGGATTATGGCCCTGTGCTTCCTATTGTCCAATGTCTGAAAAGAGTTGTTTTATAAGTTTTACTTGTTTCTCTAATGGTTTATGGCAAGAAGGTAAGTCTGGTCATTTTTCCTAAATGTAATAGGAATAGAATTCCATAATTATGTTAAAAACATAGTTTAAAAAATATGTAATATTTTTAAATGTCCTCATACTCTTTTACTTACAGCATTCTAGTCATTCCTTAAGTTACAATCTAATTTTTTAATGTCAAATACAAGGCCTTCAAGCCTGTGAGATTCTGTTCATAGTTCAAGGCTCACTCCCACAAAATGAATCTTCTAGTCTAAACAAACTTTTGGAATTCTTCCTTGAAATTACGACAGCATGATTATGATAGCATAACATACTATATTTTCCTCAAATGTAATAATTATCATACTTTATTGAAATTACCTGCTTATACTTTTGTTTTCCCAAAAACTATAAGCTCTTTGGAATGGAAACGATCTTGTTTACTGGTCAATGCTCCCATCACAATTAATAGCCATTGAATGAATGCATAAACGGGAGACAGGAAGGCAGGCAAGAAGGCAGAAAGGAAAGAAACATTGTGACTGTGAGCTGATTTAAGAATTTTCCTTTAGTGCTCTCTGGTGGACTATAACAAACATGTAAAAAAAAAATTAAAAAAGCAAAGCCATGAGCATTTTATTTACTGATTACTTTTATTTGCCTTTGAAACTTATTATAGTATTTTGGTAGAAGGCTTCCTTAATTTCACCCACTCATGCAGCCTCTTCTCACTTGTTCCTTCAAACTCCATTGTTTCTATGCTCTAATAACACTCCCCAGAATTATATTACCTGATAGATTTGTGATAGATTCTCATGCAAATTTTTTTGCTTAAAAAGACTGTCTTTGTTAAATTTATTTTTCTGAACTTCGCCCGTTATTCAGAGGAATTAATGACCTCAGCAACATTATAAATTAGACCATATGCTTTTCTTTTCTTACTGTCTTTGAAAATTATAGTCAAATTACAATGTGTTTGTGCAAGTAGAAATACAAAGTCTAATGCAAACTGTGATAGAAATTTGTGCAAAATAATGGCCTCCAAAAATGTGTATGACTCAGTTCCTGAAATTTATGACTATGTTACCTTCCATGATAAAAGAGAATTTGCAGATGTGCTTAAGGTTAGTGACTAGCGATGAGGAGATTATTTTGGATTAGACATGTGAGCTCAATTTAATCACATGAATCCTTAAACGTGAAAGAGGAAAGCGGTAGAGTGGGCCAGAGAGATCAGACTGGAGTAGAGACAGTAGAGGTTCAAAGAAAGAGCTGATCCAATGTTTGCTGGTTTGGAAGATGGAAGAAGGGGGAAATAAACCAAGGGATGACTGTAATCTCTAAAAGCTGGGAATGGCCTTCAGCTGACAGCAACCAAGGAAATGAGGACTTCACTACTAACACAGAAGAAACTTAATTCTTCTAACCAACTGAAAAAGAAAATAAACAAGCCTCCAGAAAGGAATCCTGCACCTCTGACACTTTGGTATTAAACCAGTGAGACCTTGTATTAGTTTTATATTGTTGCTATAACAAATTGTCACAAAATTCGTGGCTTATGAAAGCACAAATGTATTATCTTATACTTCTGTAAGTCAGAAGTTAAGTACTGGTCTTACCAGATTAAAAGCAAGCTGCTGACAGGCCGTGCCCCTTTTGGGGTGCTCGAAAGGAGAATCAATTCCTTCCTGTCCGCTGAGCACACTCCGATTTCTAGAGGCCACAGCTTACCTTGGCTCATGCCCCACTTCCTTCACCTTCAAAGTCAACAGTGCTCGGTAGAGTCCTTATTATGTCTCATCTCTTTAGCCCGCTCTTCTGTCTTCCTTTTCTACTGGTAAGGACTTATGTGATTAGATTGGGCCCTGCCAATATATTAATATTACTAATTTTCTTATCTCAAGGTTCTTAACATTAATCGCATCTACAAAATCCCTTTTCCCATATGAACTAATTACTTCAGTGACTAGGATGTGAATAACTTTGGGAAACCTATTATTCTGGTTACCATAGACCTGTGCTTGATTTCTGACCTAAAGAACTATAAGAGAATAAACTTGTATGGTTTTAAATGAGTAAGTTTGTGGTAATTTTTTACAGCAGTCATAGAAAACTAATACAAACCCAATTGCATCTTTCAGAGATTAATATTTATGTAGTGCTTTCTAGTTGCAAGAGCAAGAGTTACATATGAATGCTTAGTGAGCTAAGCATTTTTATTAACACCATTTACAGATGAGAGAATGAATGCAGTATTTTAATCATGCACAGATCAGGTGTGTAGGTTTTACAGTTAGTTCTGAGTTTCATATCTGCCACTGGGTTCATCAGCAAGATGTTTAGTCACTTTATTATAGTCTTGTTCTATATAATGGAATGTACTTCATACGTTTGTTTAAGGTTACTCTGCAATTCATTTTAAAAAATCATTTAGCATTGTACCTCACACATAATAATAAGGATTGAATAAAAGGTAAATTATATTATTTTTATTTATGGTGATGTGGTCAATCATTGGTTGAATAAGGTTAATCTACCTTCTCTAACGAAATGTCAAATATTCTGGACTTTCTATTACGGTGTCTTTAATCATATAGTCAACAAATATAGAGCCCAGACTAGACATAGAACATTACAGCCTTTTATAGCCAGAACTGATAGTATAACAGGAAAGATAAATATTTTAAAATTTGGTAATAATTAAATGAGTGACAGTAAGCATGGAGCATGTATATGCCACAAAAGATTAGGGTTTTTGTTTTGTTTTACTGTGTTTTTTGGATATGGAGCTATAGACGGGGCAGTGAGTAAATCACAAAAGGTTCCCCTGAGGAGATATTGTCTAAGCAGAGACCTAAACAATGAGATGAAGTTAGCTGGGTAAACTGAAAAATAGAGTGTTCCGGGTAGCAACTGGAAGGCAAGAGCAACTGTATAAGGAGAAAACAGGCAATAAGGACTTTATGTCAGCTTAGAATTCTCATCAGAAACCTAAAGCTGAAAGCCATTTTTGAATGCTGTTTTTGGACCTGGAACATTATATACATATACATAGTAATTTATTACTCCAATGTAATAGCAGCCTTGCACATCCATAGATGTGTTTACTGATCTCCCACAGTGATACTAGAACTGAAATGGTCATTGCTATTAATGCCCCTTGTGTGGCTGGCTTCCTTATTCTCATTTTGTGTTCCTGTGAAATATCATGTTAAGACAAAAGTGCTAATTGTTGAATATAGTAACCTGTCAGTATGGAAACAATATTTATCTAAAGCAACCTCCCTGCATGCATCAGCATGCACATTGTAATAATAGTTCATAGATTTTCTAAATTTCTATGATGTCACACAGTCTTTTAAGAAGTTTGCTTGTATTAACTCATTCCTCACAACAACCATATAAGGCAGGTTGTGTTATTATCCTTACACATTATTGGTGAGTAAACTAAAGATTAAGCACCGTGTATAAGGTCACATAGCTAATAAATGACAGAGCTGAGATTTGAGGTCAGATAATCCAGTTCTAAAACCCACATCCCTAACTACACAGTATGGCACAATGCACAGAACAGATATTTGCATGATAGCAAATGTGCTGGTGGATAGCAAGCTGATGGGAAATAATTACAATCATAAATGTAAATGAACCATTCCAAGTATATTTTATAAATTCAGTTGCACAGTACCATCACGTAATGTATGGCTATGAGACCCTGACAGTGTATCTTCCTGCAGCACAGCCTTGTATAGTAGGATGACTCTTTCTGAGCACGGTTTTAGAAAATGATTGAAATGACTCTATAAAGCAGATGCAATCATTGGCATACCATATGAGTGTGTGCATTCAGAGATCAATAACTGAGATGCAGGGGCTCTTAGAACAAGTTTGAGAATTACTTAGGAGGTAAAATTATCAGAACACAGTGACTTTTGGATGACTGAGGTAAAACGTAGTGTCAAAGTTAATGCTAAGGTTTCTGGCTTGAGCAACTGCATGATTATCAAAGCACTCACTGAGATTTAGAACACAGAAGAGCTGCAGATATGGTGCAGGAAAGGTAAATCTGGTTTTGACTATGTTGGCTTTGAGATATCTATGAAATATCCAAATGGAAATGTCCAATAGAATATATGAATCTAAGACTCAAGATATAGATATGGGCTAAATAGATCCATCAGGGACTTCTCAATATATACATAGTAATTAAATATAAATGAATGGATAAGATTCCCTGAAAGAGTGTGCTGAATGAAGGAAAAAGAGGTCATAGGACAGAAACAATATTTGATGATGTAAAGATAGGAAAGATTTTGAAAAAGTGAAAAGAATTGACCAGAGATTTTAGATGAACACTAGTGAAGGATAGTGTCCTAGAAATTAAAGGAAGAGAAATTTATTTTGTAAAATATTTTTCTGAAACTTATGAATAATCTACAGGAATACTGATGCTATTGCAAACTGTTTTTATAGGCAACATAAAGTATGTTAAATGCCTTCCCAAACCATAAAGCCAAATCCAGATATCATTTAGTGGCCAACATAGAACTCTGTGGCTGGGTTCTTATCAGAAATCAGTATCTGAGAGACACTATAATGCATAACTATATCCTATGTTTCAGCTTCCTCTCTGAAGATGGTGATAATAGTGGCATCACTGAAAGCTTGTGGAATTTCTCCAGTTCTCTATTTTTTGAGAAAAGTCTGTCTATGTTTGGAAGAGACTATGCACAAAGGAAAACTTTTGTTCGGATTATAGGCAGTACTTATCTTTTTTTCCTCAAAATTGTATTTAATGATTTTGTTAGTCTTTATAATCTTAAAAAGGATCTGCGATAACTGTACAGAGCCTGTTCTAACCCCTGCCACCACCTGTCACTTCAAGATGTCAGCAAGGATGGCAACTCTGTTTAAAGTTCTTTTCCTCCCTTCCTGACTCTGAAAGAGAAATGGCAACTTTTATTTCAAATGGTGTAGGTGTTTACTTTAGATTCTCTGATCTCAGTTCTTATAGGAATTTATTAATTCATTAATCAGTGTATTTATATGTTCAATAAGTATTTATAAAACATATAAAATTTCACAAATTGTGTTAGAGCTAAGGACACAGAGAAGAAATAAACCGAAACTGTTGCTTCACTGGTGGAGAATGGTAAATCCTATAACCGTTAGAGGACTGCCATATCACAATGTATTTCTATCTCATCTACATTTATAATTGATACCCTGGAAGATAAAAACATATTACAATGTTTAGATTTATTATAAATACCATAGGATATTACCTATCCCTCATAAACATTGCAAAATCTTGTTTTGATTATGGCCTTCATGCTTTTAGTTCACTGTATTCCTTCAGGCTTGGTCTTTCCCCTCCAGTTTGGGAGACAGGTTGAGTTATATTGCAGGTATAAACTGAAATGTTCTACTTTGCATTTTAATGAACTATGCCCAAATCCTCTCCCATTGACAGAAGAGTGTTGGAAAAAGAGATCTAAACCAACCAAGTGTCTAAAGACAGGATTGGTTTCCTTGCATACAAACTAAGGTAAACAATTACCAGAAAGGAAAATAAAGGACAGCAAAAACCAAAAAGGCAGCCAGTCAAACAACTAGTAAACTCCAGTGTTTATTTCCCAGGAAAAACAACACTAAATTTCAAATGTGGACTTCAAGTCTGGTAACATCAGACTGAGAACACAACAAGGATAAGATCAGGATGGAAATCTGGAAATGGTCATTTGTGTAAAAACAGTAGAATGCTTAGAAGACATCTTTTGGGAGAGGTGATGGAAGCAACAGGTAGCTTTAAAGTACCACGAATCCAGTGGCAAGAAAAGCAAGATATTGACCATACATTTATAATTTGTTTATCCCAAGCATCTTTATATTAGTGATATAGATAGTGTTGGCAATATAATCCATTCACTGGCTCTATAGCTGAGTTATGTAAGCATAATTATTTACTGTTAATTCTGGTAGTTGTCAATATGGACCTCCTTTTATGGTGGGGTAGAGAAGGATCCCTTAATACGGCTATTTAGATTGTGCAGTGAACTCCAGGGACAAGATGCTCTCTGGAGTGAATGTCCTGATACTAGTTGTATTTGGTCGTATAGCTTCTTGCAGGTGCTCTCAATCTTTTAGAGTCTGCCATTTTAGCCCTTTAGGATAAAAAAAAAAATGCTTGCTTCTTCTTTTAAGTTCTGAACCTTTTGCTTGTTTCTTTTCATTATACTTTTTGATTCCTGGTACATACAAATCTAATGTGTTTATTTCTATCTTTTAATAATTTAAGAGCTAGTGTTTATGTTTATGTAATTTTTAAACTACAAAAACAATAGCACATATACTCATACCCACCATATTTAACATTTTACTTAAGTGTTAAATAATAGTTGGTTATTCAAATAGGTTACAATGGTTGCTTGTTATCAAAGGAATTAATTTTTGGAGTGACATTCTTTAAATTGTGTCAGCACACAAAAATAAAAATATTCAGTAATATTTTAATACAGAAAATAAACTAGACCCTAAAAATTTGTTTTTACAAAGATTCACACTAGTATATATTTTCACTTATGATTGGTTTCATTTTGTACTGCCCAACTAAGTCATTTAATTCTGATTCTGATATACTATACCAATGTTACCTATATTTTAAGTTGCATTTAATGCTGTCTTTGTAATTTAAGTTATATTTTAAAAATTCTTGAATGTGACTATTTTGTCCTATCTCTATTTCAGTAGTTTTTACAAGCTCATTTAAGCCTAGAATATCTTCATTTTAGGAGTGAAATTAAAAGAAAAAGAAGGGAACAATAGAAAATAAATATTATATTAGTGTATTGAAGTCAGATAGGGGAACTAGGATGAGCTAAGAAAATGATTATAAAATCAGATTTTAAGAATATGGACTTTGAAGATAACTGCTGCTTTTATAAGCTTACATCTGGATATCTAAAATAGTACATCAGCCAGCTAACATCTCAGAAATTTAATTCTCCACTCCCTACAACTTGGGATCAGATAGATAAATAGAGAAATGACTTAATCATATATATTCTAAACTCTCAAGGTTAGCAAACTATTAGCAAACCTCATAGTTACATGGAGGGAAAATCGTGCCACCTTTAATATAAGCCCAGAAAAGAGAGCCCATGGGGAAAAATTCATTGACATGGATTTTAGATTTGGAGGGTAACAACTAGATTTATTTGATTTGATTCATTAAAATTGAATTTTATTACTAGCTTTCTAACTTCTATATCATTACAATAGTTTTGGTAAGTCAGTAATAAGAAGACAGAAATAATGTTGACTTTTGAAAACAGACCATTTAATGGAAGTTGGCTTCACTTCCCAACTCTTTGGTATGTTTTGAAATGTGATTTTTCAAGGCCTGTCAAGGAGGTGTTAGAAGGGGCTCTTCTCTTTAATTTCACACAGGTCCATTCTTCCTTTGACATAGCTCTGATAATTAGGATCCTTCCTGCTCAACGATTCTCTGCTTTCAAATAAATAAAAATTCTATTGTTAAAGAAAAAAAGTCTTTTTAAAAAATACTATTCACTTGCCAATATTCTTTCATCTGTGATTATGTCTTTATATATTTAATTTGATGCTATTTTTAGTCAAATAGAATGTTTTCCCTGGAATATTAAATAGCAAAGATAAGATTTACTTTACTTTTATGACCACTTAACTCTTAGGTTGTGGGTCATAAAGTGTTTTCTGAGATTCATAGGGTGAGTTATATATAGTGTGAACAGTGTACCTTTCTTGGCATCATTAATCATTTTTGAAACTGAAATATGGCAATAGTTTGTCTCTACACTTTTACCAAGCCATCTGGGTCGAAACCTTGAATATGGGTCGGAGATTTTCCCAAAAGGAAAGTAACGTTTAGTTAGGTTAAGTGTCAAGTTGCTAGCTTCATACTGTATAGAAGTCAATATGTACCAAGTCATATTAGTGAATTTCATCTACACTGTTCAGAGGTTGTTGAACTCAATTACAGAAATGTGCAGAGCTCTATTTGATGTGTGAAGAGGTTAGGAGACCACAATCAATTAAAAAGAACACATGTATATCCTGTTCTGGGGAAACGGTTGTTATAGTATCCCTTGTTCTGTTTCTACTTTTTTCTCTGCGTTTTCCTCTGAACATAAGAGAACAAAAGGTTTAATAATTCCCCAGTTTCATTTGGAATTGTTTTGTCAGCAATATCTTGTAGGAAGTCATGCAGTTGTTGTTTTACTTGAATGAAGCCTCGGGCGGCTGCAATTAAACATGCTGTATATGTTTTGTTTTTTTTTTAATAGCAAAACCATTTGAAAATGGACAATATTTGGACATTTATGGAATTACAAGGGACCAGGCTGGGGAATATGAATGCAGTGCGGAAAATGATGTGTCATTCCCAGATGTGAGAAAAGTAAAAATTGTCGTAAACTGTAAGTCTCATCACTTTTTATCAAGATAACTTCTAAGAAAAGATAAAACACCTTGAAAAGTTCTGTTTGAAATATGTGTTGCTGTTTTTTTAAGAGGTAGTCTATTGGTAAAAATCACCTAACAACAGTGAAAATGTTTACATGTTAAAATATTGATCAAATTGTTTTATGTAACAATTGTCCCAAGTAATTCCACAATAATTCAGTTTGATGTACCTATTGAAGTGTTTCCAATGTCATCCTAGTCCCCGCCATTCTAAACTGTGGTATCCTTATCTCTAAAGCACCATAGACACAGGCTGTTTTTTATCTCATGGGCTTTACCTGGAGTGCACTTGGACTAAATTTATGAGTGTAACTCCCAATCAAACCCTACGCAAATGAAATGTGCTGGTTTGTACTCAAAGAAAGGAGCTGTACTATGATGCTTCTATTACTTGAATGATTTAATTCTATTTAGTGTAGAAAAAATTGAAAAAATGAAGAAAGAATTTTCCCATGAGCATCCTTATTAGGAAGTTGGAATATCAGTTAGACTCTTGGAGAGCCATCGATGCCATTATGCTATATGCTTTCTCTGCAACACTGATGTAGGACAATTTTCCAATCGCAGTCTGTGGTAGGCCTTATGATCTCAACAGCAATGATTGTAACAGTCTTTACTTTTCAAAAATACCTCCTTAGTTTTTCTCTCAAAAATGTCCACACTGTTTAACTTCTTCAAATAAAATACCTTTTATATAATAGTATTTTACCAAAAGTATGTACAAGCTTCATTTTTAAAATTCCATTTATACATCTTTCGATATATATAGCCCTTGCTAATAATGTATAAGTAGTATTATACCATAGATCATAAGAAATTGTTTGGAATATATCCAGAAATACTAAAACTAATTAGTAGTTATTTTATATTAATATGAGTTTTTCAGTCCCATGGGCCAAAAAATAACTTTCAAAACACTCCTAGCAGTTGGGCTGTCACCAAAGCAAATCACTGTTGGCAACTAACTTTTGTGAGTAACCAATCTATACTTCAGGTTGATCTCTATTAGACTGAGCAAATGTGTATGATTTCAGATCAGAAGACAATTTTTGGAGCAAAATTTACTCACAGAGTATTTAGCAGAATCACCCAAGATGCTCATGAAAAATGGAGAATTTCTGGGCCCCACATCAGCTGTACTGAATTATAATAGAATCTTTTGGGTGTGTGTCCTGGAAATATGCATTTTAGCAAGTTCCCATTGATTCTCAGGACTCTTGTTGCAGAGGGCTGCTGCTCTTCTCCCTGGAACTCTCTGAAATAAGAGAT
The DNA here is from genome assembly GCA_963574885.1 of Lepilemur ruficaudatus. NCBI lineage: Eukaryota > Metazoa > Chordata > Mammalia > Primates > Lepilemuridae > Lepilemur > Lepilemur ruficaudatus. Next base: position 22,673 of record CAUYRT010030441.1, read on the forward strand.
AACAAATAAAATTCCTGATGAACTATTCCTATCTGAATATGTGTGCACTGATTTTATTGTTGGAAGGTTCAAGAGTTGGTAAGGTGAAGACCGGGAAGAGAGAACTATTAAGGAAAGAATATTGTTAGCAGTGAGCACCAAGAAATGAAAAAGTAGAATAAAAACTGCCGAATAAGCAAGGCACCCGGCCCCGCAGTGCAACCCACTCTGAAACCCCCAGACCCAATAGGTCTTTAAAGTGGTGTCTCTGATAGGGATGAAACTGAAAACAGCTGCTGTATGGATTTTCACAGGTTCATACTCCATATAAAATGTACAATTTCTTTTGAGTTCACATTTTCCTTTGTATCCCTCTGACTTTAGTTCATTGTCATTTATTATTAAATCTGATTCTCTGTTGTCCTAGACAAGTGAGGACTTTAGACTGAGAAAGGTCAATTTAAAGAGGCAGAAACTTGGGGAGAAAAATAGAAAAAAAGACACATCAACCAAATTCCTCATCATCAAAGGGCCTGGGTGGAGAGGAGAGTCCATCCATAAAGCAAAAGGACAGAAATAGGAGAAAGAAGATGTTAAGAACTATGAAGGCTTTGCCATAGTTTCACGGATGCTGGCGGAAGACAAAGACAAAGGGCGGTTTCTTACTCATAGGAATGGCAGTAGTCCGAGTATTGTCATTTTCTCGCATCAGTTTCTCAACTCCAGTTTCAAAGGGTGATATGATAAGGTGACATCTGTACACAGTGGATTTATGTCATAGCTCAAACACCCTGAGCTTAGGAAACTCAAATTTTATATAAGACTAAAGGGCAAACAAACCTGTCTTTGCCACAGGGGGAGAAATTATCTTTATTATGCTGAACTGTAAACAAATCTGTCCTTTGCTCCATAGGAAGAACTACTTCTATCCTCCAAGAATGTTAAAAGATATTCAGAAACAAAAGCTGTCAGTGCCTCTGCTTGTAAGATCTGTAGAAATGCAAGAGACCCGTGAAGAATTGTCTTCCAACACAAGATGGAAACAGGAAAGTTTGAAGTCAAGCTTAGATATGTTCTATCAGTTGAAGAAGGTGGTTTAGTTGCTTTTTTAGGGTGTCAGACACCTTAGAATAGGTAGGAGAGAAGAGTTTGTTAATCACTTTAACTTAAGAGGGAAAACAGGAAAGACAAAGGGAAAGGGAAAGAAAAAGGGTGCTTTTTAAATCATAACACAGACTACCTTTTCTGGGAACAAATTTCATTCAGGTAGATAACATATAGTCACAAGTCAATGTACTGCTACAGACACAGTATTTACTTCTCTCACATTAAAAAAAAAAAAAATGGACCCGACAGCATTTTAAAATGATTTTACATAACCAGTTTTGTCTTCTTGCCCTCCCTGAATCATACCTTTGATCGTTCACCTTTTTCTAAATGTTTCGTGAGGAATTGTGTTTAATACCAATTCTGCTTAATCCTGATTGTGTTTAATTCTGATGCCACACATATGCAAGTGATATCTAAGGTGTGAAGGTGTGTGCGTATGAATATGTCTATGTATGTTCCTGAATGTGATAAGATTTGCAAAGTGTTAATTTTGTGAATTTATCCCTTTAAAAGTCAAAACTTGAGAGCTACTTCTGGATTTTGCTGAGCTGATTTCCCAAAGGAAATTAGCCAAAGCCTACAAAACAAACTTTAGTTTGTCAAAGCCCAAAATTGAGCACAGCAGTCTGTTACCAGCATGGGACTGCATATCCCCCGATAACCTGAAGATTCCCTGAAGATAGTGTCATGCCAGGTTCAAGAAAGCCCTTCCTTTCATCGTTATTAATCAATATTGATTGTACATATGGAATTGCAGTGGCTTTGTGAGTTATAATTTGAAAAGAAAATTTGTCCCTTTTCCCAAATGGGGCTCAAGATGAAATGTAATAAATTTTCATAAGCTCTATAGATTCAGTTAAGTCAATTGGAGAAAGATTTAGGTTCCCTGCAACTTTGAAATGTTTAATGTTTTACTGTTTGTCTAATACATCTGCCACATTCTCTGTATATAGAAAATACATACATACCATATGTAACACCATAGTTACCACATAGTTAGTAGTTATACCACTGTAATGTAGATTTCTGTTCAATTTAATTATTAATAAATAGCAGTTACATGAGACAATTGCCTTACTTTATATAGTTTATGCTGGTTGGTTGATTGAATAAATCAGATCATTTTAAATTATTTACAGAAAGCCTTACTATAGACAGAAAGAAATGTGCAAACATTAATGCGAAGGATTATTTCTGAGTTAGGGGATTGTAGGTGATTACTCTCCTTATATGTATCTGTGTTTTCTTTTTTGTCATATGTGTGTGTATGTATTTCTTGTCACATTGAAGAACAAACAAAAATTATAAAAAAGGGATCATGAAAATTATCATAACCAGGCCTTGAGAGATTAACACATACCCAAATACACACACAAAACACGAGGAAAAAAAATTGGAGCAGTTGATTAGCTAAGGCAGAGGGAACTAGTGGATTTATATTTGGACAGACTCTGTTTTATTTGCATTTGTGTTCCATCCCTAGCAGCAGCCTAGTGGAAACTAGGCCCATAATTTTTACTGTTAATTACAAAATGGAAAAATGAATGAGTTCCAGCAAGTCCATGGATTCAATTGAATTGGGAAAAATGGGAACCAGGGAAGGTCTGGTTAGGAAAGGCAAGACCAGACTTTGGAAAATCCAGAAAGTTGACTCATTGGAAGCCAAATCTGGCATCTGGAAAATTTAGAAGTACTGCAGACAAATGAAGTAATGTAGATATGTATAGGGAAGCGTAGTCCCAGGTATTAGGAAATCAACAAAGCCTAGACGACCTGGCCCTATATGAATGTTGCTAGTAAAAATGGATGATGTGGTTCTCTGATCTTTTGACAGAGGCTGTTGGTTCTCCACACTATTTGTATTCTTCCAATTAGGAGTTGCTAGTTTGGAAATGTGGGCCTCACAGATGATATTTATACAAGTAAATGCATTTACTTGACTATAATTATTAATACATAATTTAGTGTTCCATAATTTACTGGGTTCTAAGATCCTAGGCAAGCAACTTTATCTCTCTGAGTCTCAATTTCTACTTTTTAAAATTCAAGGCAATAATACATATAAATTATATATGATAATATAATATATAGTATATAATATAAAGTAATATATAATATATTGATATTATATATTATTATATATTTATATATAAAATATAATATGCATGTGTATATTATATTATCAATTATTATATATAACTATATATAATATAAATTATATATTTATTTATAAATTTGTAATTTTGGGCAGTATATAAATATAAGCTCAAGTTATCCTAGAATGTAAGCTGTATGCAATAAGGGATTTTCCCCATTCTTTGTTCTCTGATATGCTCCTGTCACTTAGAGCAGTACCTGGCCCATAGAAAGTCATCTGAAAAATACTGGTGGAATGAATAAATTATTAAAGAGATTAGGGTTCTCCAGGTGAATCATTCTACTAGGTAAAACAGAGAAGAGATGTTAGATTTGCTTCACAATTAAATTTTTTTTCTCCCAGGAGAATGAATAGATGGTATGTTGGCTAATTTACTTTTGATACCATTTTTTTTCCTACAAAAATTTTCAAGAGGATGCACTAATGATAACCTGACATTTATACAGTGCTTTTACCCAGACAGAAGAAGCACTAATTCCATTTTTATAACAGATAAGAAAATTGAGGTGTAGAAAGATTAAAACATTTAATAACTTCCCTGATTTTCAAGAACACAACAGACATGGATAAAGAAGGCTATTAATTAACCGGAAATATGTAGAGTCAACTAGATTAAAGTGAAAAGAGGTCTAGACATTATTTTAATTTTCACCCATGACAGTCAGATTCCTATATTGACCATTGTATGTGGTATCAGAAATGATTTCGCACATACTGTTTTCATTAAAATATAATTGAGTAATTCTTCCCCCTATGGTCGAATAAAAAATAAAGACATTTTTAGGTTCTTTGTGAACTAAGTTATTATCCACTAAATCACAGGCACATATTTGTGCATTATTTTGCATCTGGTACATATCCATTAATGGAAATATAGACTTTATCTTCCAATATAGATAGCTCCAAACATGTGGAATAGAATGTTCCAGTTAGTATAACTTAGTACAAGTATATTGAAGCCTAAAGTAAGGGACCACTGGGCAGAGGTAGGAGGAGGAGGCTTCTAGGAAAATGACCAGTTTCCTTAGACTGTTCATTAAGTTTTCTTCAAAACCTTGGACAATTTAGGCAAACATGTCGAATTTAAGGCCAGAAGACATTAGAGATGACAAATGACCATCATCCTCAAAAAAGAGCAAATCTTGATATTCAAAGTTTGAATAGGGCAAAGGTACTATTATAGGACTAGAAGAAAACTGAGTGTTATTTGAATTCATAATCATCACCTTAGCTTCAATTCATTTTATGCCCCTAAGTTTACTTTCCACTGGCTTCATCTTTATATCTGCTTATAATGTTGGCTACTCTGCTCTATTGTATCCTTCTCTTTAGGCTAATTAACACTTACTTGGAACAACTCACAGCACAAAAAAATGCATATAGTTGTCTTCTATATAAAGTATTAGTTCATATACTATCTCTAGAATAACAATAAAGCACTTCAGTACATCTACATTTATATATTCATTTATTTAGTTTTTTTATTTATTGCTTACCCCAAGACAAGGTGTGAGGGCCTGGGATACCATTTTTTTTGACAAGTTCATTATCTAAGAAAGGAGAAAGACAAAAGAGGCACACAGTTATAACAAAGGGTGACAAGTGCTTTGATAGGCCAATCATAAGGTGCTATGTGAGGGCTATAAGACATACACCAAACACAGCCTTGAGGTAGCACTGAAAGCTTCTAAGAAGCCTTGACCCTGATAGAGTTTGAAAATGAAATTGAATTTGACAGATACCAAAAAAAAAAAAAAAAAAAGAAGAGTCTTCTCAGAAGACAGAAGCAGCCCTATTTGCTTAGCCTCCTAGGAATCAGGGCATAGGGCACTGTTTGTTCAGTGAGGCTGCAGTGGGCTGGAGTAGACCAGAAAATGAAAGAAAAAGGAAGGATGAAACTGTAGGGGAAGGCAGGACCAGATTAATAAATTTGCATAGCCATACTTAGTTCCAGTGCTTCATAATCACAAAAGAATAACTTTGAGATGATAGTACTATTCAGAGATACATCTGAATATTGAACAAATTAATGTAAATACTCTTATTTCCTACCTCCATGGAGAATACTTGGAAGTTTTCTGTTTTGTGATAGCAAGGGTAAGGAAAAGGATTAAAATGATAATACAGAGAACAACTCCAAGTGAAAGAGGATACAAGGAGCTAAGAAATTTGAAGGAAAATTCCGAAAGGTGTTGAATATTAGAAACATGTGTATAATCACACACAAAAAATATATTTTTAAATAAAACATTTTCTTCAACACAACCATAGAACAACTAAGAATTAAACTTTTTCTTTTCACCTTGGGACTTCCATGGTATAAACCATTCAGATTTAATTCTATGGTTTATACAGTTCCTCAGCTAAAATAAAATTGTGTTATGAAACATGCAGCTAAGGAATATTTTATTTTTTTCTATTGAGGGAAAGATAATTAATTGATCCTTTGTTTTAAATGTTAGACATAAGCTTCAGTTTATGGGTAGTATGCCTAGACTATTTTTACTTAATGTGTCTGGTACCCAGTTTAACTTACATGTATTCTCCAATACATTTATCTAAGTTTTGAGAGGAGTTTTAGTGTTAAATGTCTAGGAGTGATCTTTTCCCTTTTGTTCATAGAAAACCAAAATGCGTCAGAAGTAATAAATTATGCATACTTTTTATTCCTTCTTTTTCTAAAAGTGAAAGATGAAACAATTTCCTTGCTTTAATACATGAGTAAAAACATTTTGCTAGATGATAGTTTGTGTTTATTTTGTTTTATTTATAGTTCTTTCTAGGTTGGCATTCATCACTTCAAAAAAATAATATGTAAAGTAATAGGTATAATAGATTGTGACCATTAGGTAGCAATAAGAAAGCAACTTCTAATGGAGTAACACGCTCTGGGCTGAAAATGACCCCATGCCAAACTGAAGAAAAGCAGTGAAGTAAGGAAAGAAAAAACAACAACTATATATATATATATACACACACATATATGGATGTTATATATTATATATGTTATATATTATATATACATGTACATATATATTATATATACTATATATAGTTTATAGAATATGTGTATTTATGTGTGAGCATTTGTGATGGTGAACTCATCTAGATTCATATTATAATAGGTAGCCACAGGGTCAAACCCTGAAAATCACAGGGTGACTTCTTCTAAATATATTCTTCAAAATGATCTAGAAATTTTAAATCTTGCTTTAGGGTGTACAAACATTAATTTTACAAACCTCTGTTTATCTGAACCCATCTTTATTAGCATGTTTCCTCAGTGTTTCAGGGAAAAAAGTGTTACTTCAATATATGAAGCAAGATAATCTGTGGAATTGAATTATTTTTAGCCAATACTTAATTTTAACTAATACTTAAGAGCCCTTCACTGAATGGACAACACCGAATTAATCTCCTGGGTTTTGCCGTATTATCATTATTAGACATCACAAAAATTGTCAAATATTCTTATGTCTCACATTGCCCATACGTGTGTGTTTTGCGTATGTGTGTACGTGTGTGAAGAAAGTGCAGTGGAGCGACTGGGGAGACGTGGTGAAAGAGCACAGGCAGCATGCACAAGAACTGTGGCAGATGAATTTGGAACAAAAGGCCCCAAATTGTGGGGAAACATCTTTTGTGCATTCTCGTCGCCTGCCCTGTGTCCACTCATTCCTTTCTTCTTTATTCATTCTCTCTACTTCTCTCACCACCATTATTAGCATATTACTACCCTTTTCTGTCATTTTTTTTGTTTCCTCTCTTATTTTATTTGTTTCCTTCCTCTTATTTTTACCTACATGTATACTAATATTAAACCAACTCATAAAAGACATTTCTGTTATATAATGAGGAATAGCAATGAATTTTATTCAGTCAACTTGGATATGTTTTAAATATGCAGATTTTTAAATAACCACTCACCAAATGAGTGAGTGGTTAATGAATAATAATTCAGATTGAATTGAATTATTCAATCTATATTTATTTACCTATGAATAAATGGGTGCAACTACTCTTTGAAAATTTACTGGGTGATAAAATTTTAAGTTTAAAGATTACAGGATAATGAGAATAAAACAGAACAGAAAAATAGATGACACGAATTCTAGTTTTAACTCAGTTATTTAACTAATTGCACAACTCCAGACAAAAAACTTAAACTTCCCAGGACCCAGGTGAAGAGGCAATCTCCCTTGCAACTCCTCCCTATCAAGCTGGTTCTACTCTCGTGGCTTAGAAGGAAAACAGCTGATCTTTGGAACAGGACTGAGAATCCAGAGATGAAACCATCTACATATGGTAACCTAACCTTTGATAAACCAGACAAAAATATACATTGGGGAAAAGAATCTCTTTTCAATAGATGTGTGATATTTTAAGGAAAGTGTTCTGGTGATGCCTACTTGACGTGACAATATTTGAGTAGCTCTAAATGATACACACCTAGAAG